>LQNS02278096.1:24273288-24296757 GCA_001587735.2 Parhyale hawaiensis | reverse complement strand
CTAGATACTACATTTAGATACAACATTTGAAAAGTATCTAGATACAGCATTTAGATACAAAAAAGTATCTAGATACAGTATCTAGATACAAAGTATCTAGATACTGCCCAGCTCTGAGTGTCCAGCACATTAGGGGCGAAGCATGTGCACCATGAGGTAGGCCTACTAGGCCTAGGTATATTCATTATTATTATATTGAGTAGTTTAAGTCTCCGTCTCCACAGCAACGACGATATAACAGAGGAAGAAGCAAGGGACACATAGTGTGACGATAGACACGTGGAACCCATGCACGACTGTGTTCCCACACAGGATCAACGCGCATGGGAACAGCAAGTGGGGAAAGAAGAGTAGGAACAGATTGAAGAAAGATCAGTAAGAGTAAAAGAAGGGAAGGAAGCAAAGTTGGCACGAAAGACAGCCGTCCCGAAGGCCTAGCTAAGGTACCCTACACAAACGCTCTGTGGGCGCTACTCTCCATAACATAAGATGGGCGAACCTAACTAACCTAACCCTCTAGGTATATTCATCCACAGAAGATCCACAGTTTGTTGACGTTCAGTTATCACCCGTAATTAAAGGCGTACAAGTAACATAATTTTGCACAGAGATATTGGTTTACAATTTTTCCCCTAGATATGCCAAAAACTAAAATTTAGAATTGAAATAGATGTACTTATTAGAATACCTAAGAAATACGGTGCGCTTTTGCTAATTAAAGTTAAGACTATGCTACATTCATCTGTGTAGCCTATCATGGTCCTTAGGGACCATCAAAGTCATAATTGGTTTTTCTTACGTGAATCTCCAATGTAAAGTTATGACATTAAAACATGTTTTACGTTCTCTGTATTCTGTTAAGTGTATAAAAGGATGCATTCGTACTTGATTTACCCCAGCCAAAAATCAGTGGACATACTTGACTAAGATCCTGAAACGAAGTAACACATTTGCGTATGGAGAGGTAGGTACAGTGATAGCTGAGTAATTCTTTTAGTTGGATAGGCTAACCGGGAGGGGGGGGAGGAGAGAATCTTCCAGATTCTTGCACATTTATTACAATTTGAAATACGGTGTGCGTTGCTTATGTTAAGACGAAGAACAGTTGACACATCAGTGAGACATTTGCAGATCATAGATAATTACGTTATGTTCTCTCTCCAAAGTTATTTTGCATTCTCTCGAGCTGCATCATTCTTTCCATCCTCCAGGCCAACAGGATGGCAGTGGGAAAACTATGCGGGTTAGTTAGGTTAGTCCGTTTTGTGTTTCCGATGACACCATAAGTTAAACACCTCTGCCATTTACTTAAGGAAGGAGGACTTTAAGAGTTTTACCCTACGTACCGTAGCCACTAGCCAGGCCTTCGGGACGTCTGTCTTTCGAGCCCACTTTGCTTCCTTCCTATTTCATAATCCTACTGATGATACCTTATTCTGTCCTTCCTCTTCTTTCTCGACTTGCTGTTCCCATGCTCGTTGAGTCTGTGGGGGACACCTTCCTGCATGGGTTCTCCATTTCTATCGACATGCTATCATGTCCCTTACTTCTTCCTCTGTTAGGATCATCATCGTTGTGGAGACGAAGGCTTAAACTCTTCTATAAGCCATTCTAACCTACCCTACGTTGGTAATCACACTATCCGAACGCACCTCCCTCAGGGGCTTTGGATGGGCTATAAGTTAGTTAGGTTCACTATTCTATGTTACGTAGAGCAGCGACTCCTTCGGGATAGTACACATTCTTCACCTTAGCAATTAGCTAGGCCTTCGGGACGGCTGTCTTTCGTAGCCACTTTTCTTCCTTCCATCTTTATACTCCTACTCATGTGCTGATGATGTTTTGTTCTGTTCTTCCTCTTCTTTCCCGACTTTCTCTTCCCATGCGTGTTGACTCGTGCATGGGTTCCTTGTTTATCTTGACGTTCTTGATATGTCCCTTCTTTCTTCCTCTCTTGGGATCAGTGTACTCTATGGGTAGGGAGGCCCAAACTAGGAGAATACTACCACTACTACTACCTACATTTACCATGGTGTCAGTTGTAGTAGTAGTCTTCTCCTGGTTTAGCCACCGCTACCGAACCATGATGTCAGCTGGCTAATAAGTACCATTAGCAACGTTTATTTATAATAGGTGTCTTTCTGCGGCCACCGAGCAGATGAATCCGCCCGATCCGTCCGTTTTGGTGACCACTTTTCTACGTGATTCTGATTGCGATCATCTGTGATCAGTGGTGATTCCTCCCGAGGGCTGAGCAGGGAGGTCGCGTGATCAAAAGAGTGATTCCAACCATTGGACAAGTGAAAATTCAAAACTTGATATGCAAATTCGTGATGTTTTTTATATTTAAGGATAAATTGAATAATGTGATTTTTTGCAATATTGACTTCCAGAATAGTCGATTCATTAGTTTTTTGTCTGCAGAGTTCATATTGCGTCAAATATTGTTAGTTCACTTATGTAGTGACTTTAAAATTATTTCTAATTCTTAAAAAAATCTATTTCTCACCATTTTCCGTGTAAATCTGATAGACATCTTGGTTTTTCTCAATAAACATGGTGTATTTGGTTTGCTTACACAGTCATTGACCGTTCGTGTGCTTCTCAGCGATAACGATGATCATGATCCCGGTTATTCTGATCACGAATGTGGCCGCAAAACGACCCCTAATGATTTGTTTTTAAATTCTAATTCAATGACTAACTTAGAACTCTTCAGGGGCCATAACATAAACTATAAACCACAGGGCTTGGTTAGTTAGGTTCGCCCATCCTATGCTATGGGGAGCAGCGACACTGTAGGTTACATTAGCTATTAGCTAGGCTTCGGGATGTCTGTCTTTCATCCCCACTTTGCTTCCTTCCACCTTCGTACTTCTACTGATGATACTTTATTTCTGGTTTTCTTCTTCTTCTTTCCCCGTTGACTTGCTATGCTTAGAGCTCATTCTACGCTCTGCTCGGCAGACATTCAGTGTTTCCAGAGGTTTGCTCATTGGGCGAACTTTGCCTCATGAACTGCGGACGTTATCAGGCCATTGTTTAAATCATTCGTGTTTAAGCCTTTCTGACTTTTGTAAAATAGTTCTAATGGATCTGATACACTTAAGACCTGCAGATTTTTTTTCACTGTGTTCATGTAAGAGGGAACTGCCTGACCCACGTGATTTTGAGATTTCTCCGTCTCGTGTAATTATTGTAGCTCAATGTTCGGCGGGCATATTTGTACAGAGATTCTTTCCGCTGTTTGCCGAACTTTGCCCCTTCTTGTAATAGGGCCTTGAGCCATGCCCCACGTCTTTCTTTCCTTTCCTGTTCGCATCGTTTTTGTTTCTTCTTCCACTGAGGATTTCTATCTTGCCCTTGCGCTTCCGTGTTTATGATTACCTAATTGTTTTGCTTGACATAGTTCTTGTCCTTTCATTTACTTCCCACCCTGGCCACAGATAGGCGACTCAATAAGCTCTCAAGCTAATATGTTAACTAACGTATTTTGTTATTTCAGTAACAGTGATTAGCTAGTTCATCCAATATATTCCAGTGCTATTTTTTTGTGCGTCGCGGCGGTGGACTGATATTGTGTGCGTCGCGACGGTGGACTGATATTGTGTGCGTCGCGGCAGTGGACTGATGTTGTGTGCGTCGCGGCGGTGGACTGATATTGTGTGCGTCGCGGCAGTGGACTGATGTTGTGTGCGTCGCGGCAGTGGACTGATGTTGTGTGCGTCGCGGCAGTGGACTGATGTTGTGTGCGTCGTTCGCGGCAGTGGACTGATATTGTGTGCGTCGCGGCAGTGGACTGATAGTGTGTGCGTCGCGGCAGTGGACTGATAGTGTGTGCGTCGCGGCAGTGGACTGATAGTGTGTGCGTCGCGGCAGTGGAGTGATATTGAGTGCGTCGCTCGCGGCAGTGGACTGATAGTGTGTGCGTCGCTCGCGGCAGTGGACTGATATTGTGTGCGTCGCGGCAGTGGACTGATATTGTGTGCGTCGCGGCAGTGGACTGATAGTGTGTGCGTCGCGGCAGTGGACTGATATTGTGTGCGTCGCGGCAGTGGACTGATATTGTGTGCGTCGCGGCAGTGGACTGATAGTGTGTGCGTTGCGGCAGTGGACTGATATTGTGTGCGTCGCTCGCGGCAGTGGACTGATATTGTGTGCGTCGCTCGCGGCAGTGGACTGATATTGTGTGCGTCGCTCGCAGCAGTGGACTGATAGTGTGTTCGTCGCTCGCGGCCGTGGACTGATAGTGTGTGCGTCGCTCGCGGCAGTGGACTGATAGTGTGTGCGTCGCTCGCGGCAGTGGACTGATAGTGTGTGCGTCGCTCGCGGCAGTGGACTGAAAGTGTGTGCGTCGCGGCAGTGGACTGATATTGTGTGCGTCGCTCGCGGCGGTGGACTGATAGTGTGCGCGTCGCAGCAGTGGACTGATATTGTGTGCGTCGCTCGCGGCGGTGGACTGATATTGTGCGCGTCGTTCGCGGCAGTGGACTGATATTGTGTGCGTCGCTCGCGGCGGTGGACTGATATTGTGCGCGTCGATCGTTCGCGGCAGTGGACTGATATTGTGTGCGTCGTTCGCGGCGGTGGACTGATAGTGTGTGCGTTGCTCGCGGCAGTGAACTGATAGTGTGTGCGTCGCGGCATTGGACTGATACTCGATCCTTCGCCGCAGTGGACGGATAGTGAGTGAAATCTATCCGGCGGAGATTTAATCTTACTTCCAATGTCAACCGAAGAGGAATATTGTCTAGCCTACACAATCAAGTGCCTCATCCCTCGACCTCACCGACGGAGAATACCTTCACCACGGCTTCTTCAGTGCAAGGTAAGCCACGTTGCACTTTGAGAATGATTCCCATCTTGGGTTATATAATACAGCAGTGCACTTAGTGAACGTTTCAACCAACTAGTAATAATCAGTAATCGAAATAATATTTAGAGTCCATCCGAACTCAGCCCGCCAGTGCATGAAACACTTATCATTGAGAAATACGGAAACTTATGCAACATTACCCGTACAAGCCTATGCAGAAACAGACGTTCACACGCTGTTTCCAATTAAGGTGTGTGATCACTTACACGACAGAGGACTGGGATTGAGGAACGCACAGTGCTTGCCAATGAAAATTGTCATTGAAATAAAGATTTCTAAGTATCTATCACTAACTTTTTTCCAAGATACTCACTTGGAAATGCCTTTAGTCAAATCGAGCTGATTTAGGCCTATATTGAACTTCGATTATTTCGACTGTTTTAACTGCACAGTTGTAATGAAAATTTATGTAATTTTGCAATTTCAAATAAGTTTGGTAGATTGGCACGCTTTCTTCGAATAATTTGGTGCGGTGATTCGTAGTCTCGCTTCGTTTCGACGCTTCAGTCTCGATTAATAGATTCGCCGCTCTGTATCAAGTTTCACGCGTTAATAACAATCCAGTAACGCTTGAAATGGTCGCGACATCGCTCACGATTGGCGTTATGGACACGGTAAATCCTATAACTGGCAGTATTCGTTACTACATCAAACCAAACATAGGACTTTCTTTTTGGAGTTCTTGGACACCTGTATTTATGCTCCAGGTGGAGCCCTGTGCTTACGTTACGAGAACATTCTCTTTGTGTCCTCTAGCTCTGAAGATCTGCCTAGGTCTCTATATACTAGCTGACGCTGACCACATGTGAAACCAGGTGTGACCAAATTCAAAGAATTAGTTATCCATTTTGATGCAATATTTGTCTTGTAAACTCGTCATTTACTTTAGATAGGAATAAAATTGTCGTAAAATGATCCTATTGTGATCACAGCTCTAGTTTATCAAGGTTCACTATGGAAGCTTGTACACAAATCTGTTATTATCGCGGCCCCAAAACTTGCAGCTATGCTTACTTATGGCGCCTGTGTATTCACTGAAGATGGCGTTCCGGTATATTTTACACCAGATAGTAGCAAACAATTTCTATCTTATGCATATCCCCGGTGGAGTGACTAGATGACCAGGATCCGTCAACTTTTCAGCATTCCAGTTGATCCCCCCCCCCCCGTTCAGAATTAGCTACAACACTACCAGTTTTCATTTGAAGACAAGCACATCCTCCAGTGAAGGCATTCGTTAAAGTCAACAAGATGTGAAGCTCTTTTTAACCGTCTTGAAATATCAATGCTATAACTGCATAGAGTTGCAACGATTGAGAATTATGTAGAATTGTAAATTAGAGAAATAACTTTCTCGAGTCTTGACATTTAATGTTTTACTCATCGTCACCATCTTTCTCAATCAATTAACCCTTTCTTATTTGCCTGTTTCTTCATATATTTTCGTTCTGGAGCATTATTACAATTATCTATGATTTTAATAGATCAGCCAACTGCACGATTAAATGCACCATCTTGGAGCAATTTTATCGGAATGAACTAATCTCCTTGCGTGGTCTGCGCCACCAGTGGCCAAAAGACTCGGTGGCCCAGGAGATTTAAGGTCACGTTCAATGGGGTGCTGCAATAAAGCTTTCGAGGCCTCACTTGTCAAAAACTTTAGACAGAAATTTGGCTTTGCAATTTTTCATCATCCCGCAAGCGTTACAGGCAACCCGATTACGGTGAGCCACCAGAAATTTCCATTTTACGGAGCAGCATTGATGAGTTTCTGGAAGCCTCGGGTGTAACCGGTTGAGGGCTAATGCCTGAAACTCAATTCAACGGGTCGAAGCTAACGCACTTGCCCGAGGTTGCAGATAAGTCAAACCTCGAAGGCCTAATATTTGGCGCCAATCGAACATGCCCTTCGCCGGGAGGAACGTAAGTGAGAATGTTCTTACTGAACTCGGTCTGTGACATCAGTGCACCCTGGCTACGCAAGACCAACGAAAGCATGCAAGGAATTGTCACCAAGCGTTGACGTCGCAAACAAAGGCCAATATTGACATTTAGGCATAAGTTCTTAACTGTTGAGAAGCTTTGCGTCTGCAAGATTAGATTAGATTAGATAGGTGGCAGTAGACGAACCAATAGTCCCATTCCCAAAAAGACACCGGAACTTACGCCCCGGCCCTCTATGAGCTATTGTCATTACGTTAGTATACTATAGAGGACTGAAAAAGCAACGAAAAACAGGGAAAAAGGGGGGAAGAGTCCCTGCCAAAGAGACGATCATGAATGCACGCAGGCACGATTAAGAGCCGCAGACATGCGGAGCTTAGAGACATCAGACCGGGTAGTTGGAGCGGAAGAGAGAGAAGAAGCTGGATTAAGGCTTCCTCGGAAGCTGTGGCCGTTAAGAGTGTGCGACTTCTGGAGGAGGAGTTCTTAGCTGTGGAGGATGTCCCTTCCAATGTATGGCAAGACGATTTTTGAACGCGTTGACTGACTTCGCACTAACAACATCGGAAGGGACTATGAAATACGGAAAGAACTTCGAGCTTTATGCTTCGAGTTTTTGACCGTTGTTTCGCAAGCGATCATTGAGGTCTCTTTCAACGAGTCCCGTTGTAGGTACGTCGTTGAAGCCATTCAAATACTTGAATGTTTCTATTAGTTGCCCCTGAGTCATCTTTGCTCGAGAGAGATCAGACCCAGTTTGTTTAGGCGTCATTCATAGGCTACGGCTAATTTCGTTGCCCTGCGTTGGACTCTTTCCAAGTTATCGAAATCTCTACACAGATGTGGCGACCAGAATTGAACATTTGAAGATGAAGGGGTTACGTAACACCAATTTATTAATCATGGTATTTTTCCGCTGAGTTTTTAATCTTAATAACGTGAACGGAACTTCATGGCATTTGGTGAAAGTAAGTTATTATTACAGATCAAAGTTGTTCATTATTGAAATGACAGTATTGTCTAAATCAAATTCATGCCTATAATTTCTCTTATTATATCAACACCCATTTTCTACATCATGGCACGATACTTCGAGGCCAATTCTAATGCAGCAGTCTGAGTATATTCTGAAGGATATATTTAGAAGTCGTTCCCTTCATATTAGAAGAATAACTACGGTACTCAAGTCTTAAATGAACTCTGCTTTATCTCGTTGTTGATCATAAATTGAAAGCACTTCTCGTATTACTTTTTGTTATTTAGAAAATAGATTTGTATCGTTATTTTCATGGTTTAGATTTATTGTGGTATCAGTTTCCAATTTCTTGAATATTTTTCTGTGACGGTGAAAGCGCTCATCCAGGATCATATTATGAAAAAACTTTGCCAAAGGAGGTTTTATGCTTCAAGCAGCGGCTACGCAAATCGGATGACGTAATGCCCCTAACGAATTAACTTGAAGCGCGTCTGTCCAGCAGTTGTTTCCTTAGTCGTGCCAGACTATTTTGAAAACAAATCGGGAAAATTCAATTGGGGAACTCGGCGCTTCTAAGCTAGTAATAAGTAATTTAATTAATTTTTTTTAACAGGTGAGATCCCATTTCTGATCAGGAGGATACAATCTCGACTACAGTTTGGTGAGTACAAGTACATTTCTGTTTCACGCAATTATTATTCCTCAATATAATTAGTCTTTCCAACAATAGGATAAAATTCCCGAAATCAAGGATAATGCCAAGAAAAATGCTAGTAGAGCGTATGCATGCCGTTAAACTGGACAAATTTACAACAAGCTTGCTTTGTGCTTCGTCCGTGAGTCTCCGGGTAAACGATGAAAGTGCAATGTATATTATAAAGTATAGGGCTTACTTATTGGGACAAGTCGATGCATTGCGTAAAAGTACGTTTGAGCATCTAGTCCAAATGCCATTCATATCAATGTATTGCATGTATGACATTCACAGTTGCTGCCAGTACGTTGTCACCGTTAACTGTATCATATTTCTTAATTGGTCTGCATCTAGCAGAGAACAGAGAACTCGAGTTCGCAGCAGTGTCTCTCAGCGCTGTTAATGCGACGATTATCCAGGACACTTGTTTCCTGTGCGCAAGAACTGTCCGCGTACTGATCGAGCAGTGTCTGTAGACTAGCGCCCTCAGTGACAAATTTTTAGAGGAACTGTATCTACTGTAGAGAGCGAACTTCCAAAGTTTTTTGCGCATTTATATATACGCTATCAATATGTCAATGCCAACGGGATAATTTTCTGAAACATTTTCTTCCAGTGTACGAATTGTCGGTATTTTCAGTAATGCCGATCGATATAGTTGTGATAGTTTCCTAAGCCGTGCATCAGCCTCTCTATATAGTCCAGGCTTTAGGGGGTTGTTTGTGTACATTTCTCTTTCACGGCTCTACCATGTATTTGCTTATTCCATATGATGATGACATTGAAAAAAAGTTGGGTAGCACTTTCGCAACTGGTACATCTTAAGGGAGGGCATAAGGGGGGGGGGGCGGCACAAAATTATCAATTGTAGACAGATTGTTCTGAATCTTGCCCAGAATGTATATATTTTAGAAAAGAAGCACATTTTACTCCCACAACTTTTTTGATTTAGGCCTTAGTTTTTGAGATAATGTTGTTTATATATAAATATATATGTAAAAATTGGAAATTTCAAACAAACAGAACTCAGTGAGCTTTTCTTGCTAGAGTAAAAACAATGACAATTTTGGAATCTTTGAAACATCCCTAACAAAAACATAGAGCTGGATCCTCCATTTTTACCCTCATAATTTTTTTTTATCGCAGCTCAAAACCTAATCATTGTACTGTTAGCAATCGCAGCGAAATGAAAAACGGAGATTCCAGCTGTGATAAAAAATATTTTGAGGGCAAAATGGAGAATCCAGTTCTATAGTTTTGTTAGGAATGAAGGAATGTATCAAAGATGCCAAAACTGTAATTTTTTTTTTTTTGGTCTAGCTTGAAAACTCATTTTCTATTGGTTTGAAATTTCCAAAATATACATATATATTTATACATAAACCCCATTGTCTCAAAAACTAAGGCCAAAATAGAAAAAGTTGTGGAAACCAAATGTGTTTCTTTTCCATAAATACATGTTCTGAGCAAGTTTCACGACAATCCGTCCACAATTGACAATTTTGGGCCCCTATGCCCCCATCAAAAATGTACCAGTTGCAAAAGTTCTACCCGCCTTGATTTTAATGTCCTCATCATATGGAATAGGAAAATACACGGCAGAGCCGTGAAAGAGAAATTTACACAGACACCCCTTTAGAGCCTCGACTAATATATAAAAAGTTGACTTTACTCAGCGAAAGACACATTTAATAGTGAGTGGATAACATTTGTTGTAATTATACGAAAAATGTATAGACTGCATTTCCAAAAGGGCAGGATCATAGTATTCTAAGTGTTACAAGTATTGCTTACAATAGTAGAAGTCATGGATCTCTCTATTATGTATAATTAGGTTGTTACTTGCAATTTGTAGCTATAAATTCAGAGTGGGTTTTACATTATTATTGGCATGTAGTTGATGAGAATAAAGTGTTAAAGCTCATTGGCATGTAGACTTTAACTTTCAGTTTTTCTTATTTAACGTTTTTCGTGCTTGGGCAGTAAATTGAACGTCTGTTGAAATTAACGTCCATAGTGGTGATGCTCACTCGATCATTGCTAGGCGGTACTTTTAAGCCCTCGAATATAATTCAAGTTGCATGAAAGAAACTCGTATTGAATAGCGAGTAAAATTTGCCAAACTTCTCACAGGGAGAAGTCTTTGATTTGGGCGATTATGCCCAATATTAGCTCACTGGTCTCACCATCATTTCTCTACTAACCTCGTAAGGTATACTACTCGACTGCTGGAGATAACACATCGTACATCCAATTTATTATTTTTAACTGTAACTCAGGGGAACACAGGGGCAATGCGTACTATATAGATATATATACTTTCTGCAATTGGGTCAATTTTTACTCGGTTAAACTTTTGCTCTTCTATTATTTTTAATAATTTTATTGGGACATGCTTTTCATCCATAACATTAGTGCAGAGTGGGTCCGGCTAAAACTGATTATTTACTTACCCTTGGTATGTCGAAGTTCTGCACGGGAGTTTGAGGGCTGCATGTTCCGGGGAACGTCACTTGTGCTCTTACCAAAGGGACCAGTACAAGAACTAAATACATAGACACTGTTATTAATTGATGCATTTTTGGCGTTCAAAGCTTTTTGAGAATGACTGACTCAAAATAAATTACCGTATTTATTGTAACGTGCAAAAGCTGAAAACATGATTGGATAATTACTCATAAAATGGGTATAATGATTGCGCTCGATTATAGAGAGTTATACCCTAAGATTTATAAAATTTATTTCATAGTTTGCGTGGTCCCTAGCTCCGTGTTAAAAAATCAACTACTATGTATAACGTTGCCTTGAAACGATCTAGTCGAAAGCATGGAGATTGGAGACTTGGTTAGTGATCACGAATCCGTAAACCCTTTACGTCCATAATTAAAGCATGTTGTACGACCTAAGGTATAGGAAATTCACGACTAAAATTGGCGTATTAGTTTCCGAAAATGTTGTTCATACATTTTGAAATTAACAATGTATTCGTTATTGTGCAGCTTCTATGCCACTAAAATTTATATGAAGGGAGTTCGTCTCAACCTGATCAGTTTATCATACAAGAGCGAAAGTATCTAGTTTAATATGGTGTATAATATTACCTAACTCACTAACCCTTATAAGGATGGAATACCCTAACAGCAGAACAGATCTACTATACTGATGATCATACCTGAATACACACCATTCGTCTTCTAGCATTGAAGACGCCGCAAGCTACACTACTGGTCAAAATGAAACGTAACTCTTCTAGTGCGACTGCACAGAGATCTCTGCAGTGTCCAGTCCACTAAGTATACCTTATGCTGAAATCTACAAGAAGTCCATTAGGGTGTGTGCACTTCTGTGTCGTAACTTCACCACCCTAAAACGCACTAACGGTCGATGCGAACTGCACAGGCCGATGCGGTGCACTGATAGACGCTCGCGTCCGACTCTTTCTGCCAAACGAGAATGAAAGTTTTTACGCAATAGAAAGTCGTCTTGGCAAAAAGTGGAATACATGCGGGCTATTATTAAATGATTTCTTGTGTACTTGTTTTCGTTCGCTTAAAAACTAAGCAAAGAAATGAAGTTCACCCCTCGATATTGAAGGTAGAAAAAATTTACCTACTGTAAAATCGAGAGTGTAAAAGCGAATCGCAGTTAAAAATGCGTTTTGCGGTGTATGTACCCACCAATGAAGGGTTTTTGCATTGCCTACATATCGCTTCTAGACTAGATAAAGGAGACGTATTTCTGAACAGCTATCAAGGATCTCCGATAATATTTAACATTTGCTTCACTTCTGTTCGCTATCCCTTGGGATCCATACTACGGTACAATCATTGGCGGACGTACGGAATGTGCGACTAAATCTAACCAACATTTTTCACTGGATCTGTTAACAACATGACATTCAGCGAAACAAAATTTGAACTGTTACGATACGGAAATAACTCCTCCGCACGTCCTACACGACGAGAAATGGGAACGAAATCGAAAGGAGGCAAATTTTAAGGGACCTTGAAGCAAGAATACAAGACAATGACACTTTTGACGATCACGTGGCTCTAGTTGTTACCAGAGGCAAGAAATGGAGCAGATGGGTGCTTTGAACTTCCTCTTCACGAGAGGCACACACAATGCTCACTTTATGGAAAGAACTGATACTACCGAGGATTGAATACTGTTCACCTCTTTGGATGCCGAGCTAACGGAATGACTTAGAGCGCCTCGAGGCTATCCAAAGATCATTCACCGCTAAAATCCGGGCATGCAAGATTTAAACTTTCACGAAAGACTTGCTGAACTTCAAATGTACACAATTCGAAGGAGATTCGAGCGCTTTACGATCATACATTTATGTTTAGAAAATTCTAGAAGGAATTACTGTCAACGTCAATGGGAGAGTCCAGGCCTGTCACTCAGACCGTATTGGTCGCACTTTTGAAGAGCGAATTCCGATCAAAACTGGTTGTGATGCAATAGCCAAGATGTATTTGGAACAGTTTCGCGGTCTTGAAGAGGGAGGGAGGTTATTCAACAAAATGCTACGTTATATTCGAAATGTCACTGGTTCAGAGATGGTGAAATTTAAAAACTTACTTGACGCACCTGCTGAAAGTGCCAGGTAAACCTGCTGTAAGTGCCAGGTAAACCTGCTGTAATCGGCTACGTGAACTGTGGGGATAATTAATTCGCTGCTAGCCATCCCGCTGGTCACGGACTGGAGCATCACATCTGCAGAACATGGGCGGAGTGCATAACGCTACCTGGACCTCGTCTGAAGAATCATCAAGGTAGGTAATCAATGTACATGACTGGGCACCCACGAAGTGTCGTGAATAAAGTAGCTTAGCTCTAACCCTGAGCTAACTCAAGACCTAGAGGTATCGCGGTGCCTTAATGTGAAACACCGGTACTATTCAAACGTTGTTTTATCGCTTAACATAGAGCTCGTGTTTATATAGAAAAGAGTATTGATGAAATTTGTCAGCAAAATATTTATGAAAGTGGGTGCAAATATATTACTCAGTATTGGACTCCCCTGCTCTATGCATGAATTCCAAAGGAAAGCTTGTTCTGCAATAAACAGCTATGATTGACTGTGATCCGTTGTATGTTGTAGAAATTGCTTAGTTTTAAAGGAGTCACATCATGGTAAATTTTTATTTTCGTATTTGAAAGCGAAAGCTACTATATAACGATCATCATTATTATTTCATATAATATTAGTTAAGTTAGCCATAAAATACTAGTATGTGGTACACTCAATGTGAACAATTGCTTGATTTGTACATTAGGTAAATTTTTCAAATTTTGCCCAATGTAGACATTGGGCAAAATGGCTGGCCTAATGTACACATTAGGCAATATGGCTTGCGTAATGTACACATTAGGCAGAAAAATCCGTAATTGCCTCATAAACACGTAGTGCAACCTCATTTTGCGTAATGTTAATACAATGCAACCCCACTTTGCTTGATGTGAATATGCCCCACCAAGGATTATGAGACTAACTGGTTAACTCAGGGGCGGAGGCAAGCTGTAGTGCATCATGGGTAATGAGGCGTGTGACGTCATGAGGTTCAAGTACGGTAATTCGCGACTCCTTTTACATTGTTTCTCCCTCATTTCCTTTGGGCTTCCAGAGTGTCCTACATGTCCTACAATCATTATAGTTGCACAAAAATATGTATCAAGACATCTACAAACTTTTTTAGCTTTCTGGAGGATAAATTTTTTATTATTTAGGTTTGTTTTTCCGTAAGAGGCATGCACCCTGTCGGAAAGTTTTGGTAAAATGTCGCCCTAAGCTGTGCCGTCGCGTACGCGTCGTTAACATATCCGCCTCTCCTTATCGTAAAAACGACAGCATCATTGGAAAAATTATGGATTTAACATTCGCCAGTTCCAACAACATCAGTCCGTGAGACAGATAAGGTATGTGGACTGCGGTTAGGTAACTGTTACGTAACTTTTTTGCGAGTTAGATAACGTGAGTCGGACGCGACCCGACTGATATGCTGCTGTAAAGCGCGCAGCGTATTGCAGCTGATGTTTTTTTCTAATTTTACCGAACAATTAGTATTGTATGGCTTCTGCGTATTTTATATAGACTTTTGCTTTAATATTACTTCGCCGGAAGGCAAGTAAATTGTTTCTTTTTCTGGTCCTTTATTGTTTTTTTTTTCACAAATATTGTTAAAACGTTCTTCTATCGCGGTGTTCAATCGCTCGCGTTGCGCCAATTTTTGTTGCGGCGGTTTGAAATTATAGAGGATTGCAGATTATCGGTAGAAGGCGAAAATAAATCGAAAACATTGCGGCATTCACTCATATCAATCCATCATTAGAATGCTATATTACTTTCGGTGAAACTCACTTGATTCATTGCATTTTAAAGACGATAAGCTCTGCTCGAAAAGTGCTTCTGATACATGCGGGCATTTGCCGGTTGAATTCATTTGCTCTTTTACAAGGCTTTTAACCAACGTTTTTTCGAAATTTTGTCATTCAGAGAGCAAAAATAGTTCTTAGATGCTTTGATATATATTTTTGTGCAAGTATAATGATTGTAGGACCCTCTGGAGGCCCAAATGAAATGATGGAGAAACAATGTAAAAGAGCTGCGAATTACCGTACTTGAACTTTATGACGTCACACGCCTCATTACCCATGATGCACTACAGCTTGGCTCCGCCCCTGGATTAACCTGTTAGTCTCATAATTCTTGACGCCACACATTATGCACCCCCATTTTGCGTAGGGTAAATATCTACCCACAACTAGGACAGAGGAACTCTGATAAATATACAAACTGATCAAAAAACATGAAATTTATTTGAAACAAATTTTCTTAAAAATAAATAAACTCCAGTAAACCAGAAGGAAATGATTGATCAGGGAGTGAAAAATCTTCTCAGATATTTTTGCACACTGCCTGGATGACAGCAATTATTTAATCACCTCTGCTCATTTTTTTGTAGGGGAAGCAACACGCAAAATTTGCCAAAGTGATCGACATATGTATGTCATCGGGCAATGATTAAAAATTGATGAGATCAAATTGAAAAAGGAATGACTGCTGCACAGAGGCTGTACAACCAGACCTTATGGAACTTTTCAGGCTTTTTTTGATGACAGCTGCTTACAGAATGAAATTTAGAGGTAGCGTGCTGCTTGTGTGATGTTTGGCCACTTTTCTTTACTGCAGCTCTTCTTTTCCTTCCACCACCAAGGCCAATAGCTTCGTGAGCTGCTTTAACAGTATCAAACCCTTCTTCTAGAGATGCAACAAACTTGAAGACGTCGTTAGTTGGATCTTTTCGTTTTCGAATAAGTCGGTCAGCATTGGCAACACGTTGGATCTCGTAGTGCGTTTCTAAGTTGAAGTCAAATGAAGACTTAGCACGAAAAGAATTTATCCTCAGCAAATCTGCTATCAGCTCGTCACGTTGAGCAGTAGGTTGCAGGATAGCATTTTCAGCCTTTGACTCTTGTGTCTCACGTAGCTTCAATTCAGAAGCAGCATGATCCATATATATATATATATAGCTGTCTTGGAAAGTCTGCTATGAATAACTCTACTCACATCAGGCAAAATATACTTGCCTTTTCTGAAAGTCTTGCCTAATGTACAGACTATGCACTCACTTTGCACAATTTAATTAAAGCAGTGGGCAAAATGTGCGCTTAATGTGCTCATTAAGCAATTTCAGCTGCCTAATGTACACGCTAGGCACTTATTCACAATGAACGTAATATAACAACAATAAAGTTTATCAATATCCTCTGGCATCAATTACAAAACATACAATATATTTATACCTCAGAATTATCTGCTTTAGTCGCCAGACTGGTCAGCTTTTAAGTAACTGCTTCGTCATTGCTGACGCGCCGTGGTAGATGTAGGTATTACTGTATACGGTGGGTGGATGACGGCTCTGATAACTCAATTACACCGATGCTTAACAGCCGCATTCCGTGCTATGTTTGTTCCTTTCCTCATTTCGCCATTGTTCTCGATATCCGTTATAATATGACTTTTTAATTTATTATTGAACACATAACACGAAGGTGACTTGGAAGCGCTAGCAATCGCCTACAATAGGTGAAACCATGGCCGTACTTCATAACTTCCGGAGCTCCTTCATGGGTAAACCGACCATCAGAACTGCGTCTTAACCTAGTAGCGTCTAATCTTTGAATTTAACGGTAAACTAATATATTTCTGTAATACAGAATTTTTATTTTTAGTTATTTACCATAAAATTAGCTTGATACATCCTTCCTAGAAATAATGTAAATCTATGTGGATAATTATTCAAGTATCGTAATGCCACCTATATAAAGACTCACTTGTATAAATTTACTACGGCATGAATTAAACTAACTCTTAGTTGATTTTTCTTTTCATGTGTTACGGCATTGCGTTTGTGGCACTTGCAGTTGAGTAAATATATGTCACCTAGACAATGGTAAAAAAAAAAACACTTTATTTGAGAGACTATTTTATATCTCATATGTTTTTCGGCAAGCCAGCTGAGAATCGCATTCGCTTCTTGTTTATTATTGTAAAGTTTTAGCTTTTGGATTCCTTTCGATTGCATATCGCCTTCGGTCTCTCATAGTTCTTAAATCGGGGTTTCACACCCAGCTTTGAACTATCCCTTTCTATGGCTCCTTTATCTTGTAATTATTGCATCGACGATTCCACTTCATGTGAGTCCAATTTCATTTAGTCAAGAGGAAGCGAAAACTGTTATCTACCAGCTGCTACGTTAATTGTGTCAGTTCTCGAGCATGAACAAACATTTTCGTTTTTTTGATATGCCGTGTTTATCCTTCCAGAGGCGACAACTGCCAGTGTTATTTATTCAAATAATGTGCTATTTCGTCTTTTAAAGCGCAATACGATACATAATTGGAGGTATTTTTATAGGTGCTCCTTAACTTTTGCACTGGGTCAAATTTCCCTCATTTACTTTAATGTTGAATTATTCTTCAGTAAGTGAGTGAAATAGTCAAAAATTTTGAAATAAAAATGCTGAATATTGAGTGAGTTACGTTGTAATGCTTAGCTGTGTGCGTGTTCTACTTTTTTCATATTAAGCGATTTTCTTGAACTCTTGTTCAGTCTCACCTTGTTTAAAGCTCCAGTCGTGAGCTTTGCTAGCGTAAGTTTTCAGACGTAAATCACAAACCGGTTACATTTCAGACGGCCAATAAATCAATAATTGTCCTCTACAGCGTTGACTGTTTAACCATCTCAAGCTCAATCGATAGCGTTGATGCCTGAAACTCGATGCAGAGTGACAGCAGAAAAACAGGTGCAAGAAGACACTCCGACTATTCTGTCGAGCAGGCTTGCCTGGACTTCACGTGTATCTAAAGACTCAGCCACCGTTCATTGTTCACACTCGTAACGTCAAGATAGTGAAAATTTAAAAGGCCAGCCTCACTACGAAAAAAGTTTTACACTACAGCTCTTTCTCTGATTTATTAGATGTAGTTATTGATAAGCTGAGTAAGGAAATATACCGGATAGCATGTAATCCTTTCTTTAAGGAGCTAGTAAAGAGAGAAACAGTCTCTATATGACAGTGTTTCCATGACTTTTATTTAAAACTTCAACTCTTATGTAGGTTAAGTACAAACATCGGGCGCCTATCAGTAAAAATTAATAGCAGGCCGAAGTTGCAGTTTCCTCTCTACATTCCTGAGGAGTCAAACATTTCTTCGTATTGCCATTGATTTTAGTTCTCGCAACCAGATTGGTAGTTCCTTGCTAAGAAGAACGTCGAGATGCCCTCATTTTCCAAGTATTCATAAGCTGCTTGCACCACACTGTCGTCAGGTTCTCGATCTTTGGTCAGAATGCTCACGTAATCTGAAATACGACAAATATTGTGAGTAAATTTTATTCGAAACTAAGGGCATTTGTACTGCATGTATATAACTTAAGCTTAATATGCTTTCACTTCCAGTTTTTACTTTTAAATTACTTGTATAAAAGTGAATTTAGTATCGCATATGCACTATTACGGAATACATCTCTTGATCGTTTTCCTACAACAACTGAGATTCTCGCAACGCATCTATAGTCTTATCGTACCTATCACTTTCACTAGCGATTAATAAGCTAAAACTTGAGTGAAAAACAGAACCTTGTGCCTAACAAATACAACTTACGCCTTCATGCCAATCAACACCCGCGCATCAAATAAATGGTTAAGGAAGGACCAAAACAAACACTTGTAGTAAAATTTCTGCGTTTGTTAATGTCTTTAAATGCACTGTGCCGCTTATGTATCCTGTGAGTAGATTTGAATCGAGCATGGTGAGCATGGTAGAAAACTCGGATGATTGACTAAATTTGTTAGTTTACCTCAAAACATTATGGTACTTAGAATGCAAGTTAGTCGCTTTATGTAGTAATTTACGTGTAACGTTGCCGTATCAACGGATTTAATTCGTTATTGTAAATGCTATATATGACTTCTACTTTTGCATTAAACGCAATTATGACTTATGGCCTTTATACACGTGATATGAAAATATGGAAACGCCGGTCTGTCTATTATAGACATGTCTTTGCTACTCCCTCCCTTTCTTTCATACTGGCGAAAGAGAGCTTAGAAGCATGTATGAACAAATCCCGTTGCAATGGTTGCACAGCAGTAACCTCGACTATATTTAAGCTCCAAAAATAACTAACAATAATTTGGCAAATCATTTTGAACTGAATATTCTCAAGGTAAAAGAATACGCTGGGGAAGCAACAATTATTGATGCAGGGCTTGCTGGTATCACAAGGTACCACGCCGTTAATAGAACAGAATTTTAACTCTAAAACTCATATGGTCCATCCTAACAGATATTTCAACTATGCTCTTCCACAAGAAGCTGACATTTTAGTTGGCCCTTAATACGGGATTACTGACATATTGATTTTCTACAGCAACTCACAGGAGTGCACAAAGAAGAAGTCGTGGCAGTCCCAGATAATGGCACGATTGCCATCTACAGACAGCAGTTGGAAGTTGACACTTCTGTCTTCATCTTCATCAGCGTCAACTGTTGAAAAATAAAAGTGCTCGTTGTGAGTGGGTCATCTATCTATTGCTGCTCACCTGGAGCATAAATTTCTATTACGAACGAGCAGCGTTGTATCTTGTGTCACACACCCCTCATAGGTACTGCCTGGCTGTAAAGATCATATATGGAAGTCCTGTCCATTACGATAGAGCTCACAACCTAAGGTTTTCCGTAGCTGTAATACTATTAAACGATGAGAGTAGTTGTTTGACTCACACGTAACCGCTGATATGCTACACGTTAGTGTAGCTTCCTTTATGGAAGTAGAATATATATATTTATGGAATCAATGAGCCGATGTTAAGGCATAACAATAAGCATTTTTCATCTCACCGTTAAAATTACCAGTATTACCTTGAAATAATAATACGAGGTATGTTCAATAAGAAATGAGAAAATCTCAGGAAAGGTTTTATCAAAATACTACTTCATTGTGAAGTATACACATAAATAATTCTATAAAAGGACGAGCTGGCAACTTTCTATACCTGAATATTTGAGTGGTAAATGTGGTAGAACCAGTCTCATTCTCTTTCCTGATCTGTGAACACTGGTCAAGATGCAAGGAAACAAGGAACAGCATTAAAGATAGTTAATTTTGTTCCACCAGGTCAATACCCAATGCCAAAAGTCAACAATGGTGACCACCTTGGTGGCCGACAGGATGGAATGGGTACAACTTAGTGGCTTCTTCCTGTTCCCACGTATGAAAGACAGATGAGTTGAAAGGAGCATCGGAAAGTTTCCTAAAAGAACTACTGAAAAAGGACTTCGAAACTGTCTCCCAGGATTGGAAGTGATGCATGAAGAAGTGTGTAGATGCGAGGGGCGATTATTTTGAAGGAGATAGACTTTGTGAGCTTACTAACATAGATAGTGTCTCTCCTGATATTTTCTCATTACTTACTGAACATAGGAGCGTCTGCTTTATCAATGTAGGGCAGCAGCTCTGCAAGGATCAGCAATCTCTGACTCAGATAGAGCTATTGGTAATATCTATATAATCTAAGCAGCTTAGCATCAGCATGTCTTCAAGTGTTGGACCTCTGATTGTCCAGTTTGAATCTATTTTCAAGTATATCTATTCCCATGTATAATCGTCGTATACCGTGTCTACTTGAAACGGCCTCAAAGTTGATTCTGGTTCGCTTGACTGTCGTGCTGGCTGTCTCATTATATGAATCGGTTAGCAGCTAATGCCTGAAACTCGATCTAACTTGGCGATTCAGACGCTCAGGAGCAAAATTCTTTGTAAATTAAAGTTTTTAGTATTGATTCATCCTATTCGAATTGGGGAAGTCGCCCACTGAGTTTGTCGCAAACGGCCAGTGCCCATTTATTGGTTGCTAGGCAATAAACTTTCAGTTATATATTTTTCCTGGAAAAGCTACCATTCTCACTTCGTTAAGACTACAGATATCTGTTCATATAATTTCAAGTTTTTTCAGTAGAGTGGCGGAGGAACTGTGATGTTTCCAATTTGCCATGCTTGCTTGCAATGCCGGTAACCAGCATGTTTTTTTTTGTGAAAATTGAAGACTTTTATTATGATTTATGGTTATGTGGCTGCATCTTACTGTTTCGTAGCAACTGGAACGGTGTTGCTAGGGAAGATAAAGGAGGCATTATGCATGTCAAGGAAAGAGAAGAATGGAGGACAACAAACGTACATGAGAACGACTTATCAAGAATGGGAAAGGGAGACCCGACGAAAGATTGACAGTAGAAGTAAAAAAAAAAAAATTGTGCAAGACTAAAAGACGTCCCAAAGGCATCTATTAGAATAATGTGATCTAGGATGTTCCCTGGGAGAGCTATTTCCTGGGAGAACTTTATTGAAAACTATATTTTTAGTTATTTATCGCAAGAAACATATACAGGATTACATAATAAGAGAAAATTGTATAAGCTTTATTAGTCCAGGCTCTAGGGGGGTGTCTGTGTTTTTTCTCTTTACAGCTCTACCATGTATTTTCCTATTCCATATGATGACGATATTGAAAAAAGTTGGGTAGAACTTTTGCAACTGCATGGTACATTTTTGAGAGGGGCATGAGGGGCCCGAAATGATCAATTGAATACTGTTCTAAAACTTGCTCAGACTATGTATTTTTGAAAAGGAGACACATTTTGTTCCCACAACTTTTTTTATGTAGGCCTTAGTTTTGAAGATAATGGGGTTTATATCTAAATATATATGTTTAGTTTGGAAATTTCACACTAATAGATAGATTTCAACGAGTTTTCATGCTAGAATAAAAAAACAATGACAGTTTTAGAATTCTTGAAATATTCCTAGCAAAACTATAGAGCTGAGTCCTCCATTTTTGACCTCATAATATTTTTTAACACAGCTCAAATCCGAATCCCTTAATTGTTTTTCCCCTATATTTTCGTTAGCGATCGCAACGAAATAGAAAATGGATAATCCAGCTTTGATAAAGAAATATTATGAGGGAAAAAAATGGAGGATCCAGCTCTATGATTTTGTTAGGAATGTTTCAAGGATTCCAAATCTGTCATTGTTGGTTTAATGTATTAAATATAGTTATGTTTGTCCTGATAGTTTGTAGAAATATGTTAAATACATTCCTTGAGGCCCCATCTAAAGATTCATTAACCTACTCTACATGGTTAAGCTTTATTTTCAAATAATGAAAATCGTTCTCTTATTTGCCCGCTAGTGTATAAATAAACCCCACTATCTCAAAAACTAAGGCTTAAATCAAAAGAGCTGTAGGAACAAAATGTGTTTCTTTTTCAAAAATACATGGTCTGATCTAGCATCAGAACAAGTAGTCCTCAAATAATAATTTTGGGCCCCCACGCCCCCCTCAAAAATGTGCCAGTGGCTATAGTTCCACCCGACTTTTTTTAATGTCCTCATCATATGGAATAGGAAAATACATGGTAGAGCCGTGAAAGAGAAATGTACACAGACACCGCCCTAGAGCCTGGTTTATATAGTTGTTATCGAAACTACTACGTACTGTGAAGCCCGTTGCAGACAATAGTTTTTTGTGCTGTGTTTTCAATTCACTGCGTTCGAATGTGTTACTGTGTCTGTATGAACAACGGAGAAAGACCTTGCTTTCTTATTTCTGATTTGCTCAAAACTTGACTATTTATATGAAAGTGTACCAGTGATGCTTCCTAAGCAAACGGATACGACAGTTGACGTCTTATCGAAGCTTTTGGTAGACGCACACTTGAGTACGACAGTACAGAAGGAGTAGAGAAATGACAATTGCTTGCCTGGGAGTAAAATAGTGTGTCATATACTGCCTAAAGCTTCAGTAATTTCAACAATAACATAGTATACGCCGCGGCGCCCGCATGCGAGCACTAAAGTGTACTTACAGTGCTTGTGGCTGTAGCTCAGATGCATTTTCGCTTCCATTTTGTCTGGGTCAGCAAGCCTTAGTCGCCCTTCCTTGCTGTAGGCTCTGTTCCTGCAGACATAGTAACGAAATTAAGCTGTTGTTTATTTCTTCATGTTGTTATGCTCCTAATATTAAATATTACAACGCTCCGACTTCTTATATGTTGCCGTGACGCTTGAAGGTCAGTGTTCCATTCTTGGGATATAACTTTATATTCGAATAAGCTTCAATATGAGATAATGTATTAATTTTTCTTCTTCTTAGTGCAGATTTATTTCTAGTTTTATGTACGAGTTTCAAAAGTCGTTTCAAAAGTAATCCCTTTAACTCAAAAGGTTGAAGAGCTATGAAAATGGCACTGGCTCCAGCAAAATGAACCACCTTTTTTGATCCTGATTTTTTCTATGTAGTCACCGCCATACTCAATGCACTTTCGCCAACGACGAACAAGAGCCTTGGTGCCTTAGTCGTAAAAGTCAGCGTCTACTAAGGCGGTCCATTTTTTTACGGTTGC
>LQNS02278096.1:24242250-24252533 GCA_001587735.2 Parhyale hawaiensis | reverse complement strand
CGTACAGTCTGTAAATTTCATCGACAACCTGTATAGAACTAGTTTTTTGTGCTAGTATTATAGTATTATGAAAACCTCCCTAAGGGGAGCAATAAACGTTTATTATTATGTAGTTTGTGCATCACCGACGCAATAAAGGTAGATCTTATGAGTTTTGTCTCGCCTAGTTTTAGAACTGTGGGTATATACGATTCTTAAGCGGCTACTATGGCTTTATATGCAGATTAGTGCAGATCACAGTTACTCGCTATAATGAGAAGTTGACAATAAAAACTTTGCTCAGTGTGCCCAGTATTACAGGCAGTAGCGAAATTATCTGAATGACGATAACCCTATTGATGGAGATGATCGGCATCCTATAGTAATAATTGATAGCAATTAGTGCCGCAAGAAGTTGGTATTGCGCTACATGTTCAACAGTAAAAATTAGGCTGTTTCAGCACAAAGGTCCTGCCTTTGTAACAGCTTTGCCTGTATTAGAACGGACTGTTGATATCCGAAGTAAATGAGAAACCTGTCAATAAAAAAGTGACTGCTACCTCTGCCGAAGAGTGTACGTATGTAACCAATGCTAGGCGGGTCCTGTAGTTAGCTCGTCTTTTACTCAGCATCCTTCCGGCCCTTGCCAATCGCAAATTGCCGGCACACAGCCATTATTATCTTAAGCTTTCTCGTGTAGACAGTCAGCCACTTGTTTAAAAAATTTTGGGTGCATTTGAGACCTGCGGCCCTTCTACAGCAGTAGTAAAAAAACGGCCTCTTGTTGCCGGAGCGTTGGAAAATGAATTAATCTATATATTTCCAGTTAGCTTAGGAGTGATGAGTCTGAAATGTCAAACTAGTATAATAAAAAAAAAACATAACGACATGTATTAGTCCACTTTTGTTTAGACTCTGAGATGCATAAACAAATAGCTGACAAGCTCCTAATGCTGGAACCTGATACGTTATTTAAAGAAGTTATTATTTTGAAAGCCTTGGTTTCGAGTCATGGTTATGATTATTTTACTTTCCTTCTCCTCTCACTTCTATGAATTTTGTGCAATGGTTCTGATAGATATGTGTTCGTTTTATACGAATTTTATATTATAAACGCTACATAATATTACTCTCACAGCTACTGAAGTATTACTTGAAGCTGTTATAGAGACAAATCTATTTTCGCCTATGTAACTCAAACTCATCGTAATAAAACACTTTTCCTCGGCGCTTTGCCTTTGAAAAACCTTCTGCTTTATTTTTTTCAAAAAGTCGGTTTGCAAATGTACATTGTGGCTACAGCTGACAGGCCTTATACCGCTCTGCTCGAGAGAAACTTGTTTCATTGACAACTCGGCGGCAACTGCTATCTATAATTTCAGGCAACGCAAAAAGTTTCTGATTTTCGCTGTTATGGCGGATTCACAATTAATCAGACTTTCTGTCATATCAGTTTTTCGGGTCTATCGATTGGTCAGCGAGAACGTCCCCGACATGACGAAAGTCGAGATGGGATTCACAGTTAACTGTGCGTGTGAACGGTTTTTTCCTTACCGCGTAGAATTGCTGTTCTCATACGCGTTGATCCTATGTGGAAACACCCTCGTGCACAGGTTCCACGATTCAATCGATATACTGTACCTAGTTCTTTTCCTCTGTCACATCGTCTTCATATGAAAGCGCAGGCTTAAACCACTGCCTATATAACAAACTACAACGTAGAACGTTCCTAACCGTTTTTTTACGCAGCAACCACGCATTTGCTTATAAAATCGGTTGAAATTTAGGTCATAGTTATAGCTACAACACTCATTTTAAAAGGTCCGAATTCAAAAGGAAAAAACAGACACTCTATCATATTCGATTAGTTAGAGTGCGGTATAAAATATCATATACTGTATTGATAAATTCAGAGAAGGCCCCTCCCCCCTCTGTTAAACAGAGCGCATATATCGCCCGCCTTAGCCTTCTTCTTTTTCAGTTGCTCTATTGCATTCAATTTTTTCTTTTAATATAATTTAGGTAAGATAGTCTTAAATACCACATGTTTCAGCGATCGTTAGAAGTTTATAAGACTCGACTACCGAGAAATAGGCAGAAGACTCAAAGGTGATAAGCAAAGACTTAAAATTACTGACAGTGTTTGAGAGAGCCAAAAATTAAGCCGTTCTAGGCCTACATTGTTTGTAGGCCTATAACGTCACTTTGATTAAAAGCTCGCTAAAATAACGTTTTTCTCTCCCTACCAAAAGTTGGTGGCGCCGCCGCGCAGAAGCTGATGTGCGGTTTTAGATTCTCTCCTCTTCATTTTTGGTAGATTTATGCGGATTTCAATTTGCCCTTTGATTTGATCAATCTTATTTTCAATTACGAAAAAAACACGATTAGTGAAGTAGTTTTTAAGCGACATAGTAATTAAAACAGGAATCGTCTGCTGTATAGTTGATTATGGTCAGTAACTAAGAATTAAGCTTAGTTTAGAATATTACGAAAATATTACAAGTGCGGAGTTTCTTTCTGGCGCCACTGAACGTACTAAAATTTCACGTAGTTTGCAGCTGTAGCTGCAGTTTTTGTCCCAGAAAAAGGCACATGTTGCCTTCTTCCTGTTGCATCTCCAGCATGGAAGGGGGAGAGGTAATTGACCAACTAGCCCTCCCTCCACCCTATTCCGGCATCCCTAAGTCAAATGCTGTGCGTGCAGGAGAGCAATCGACACTATTGCATTCAAAAAATATTATTTCATCTTTGGCCATAAGAGTGTGCTGCAGTTTGAATAAATTAGTCTTTTTTGTTTCGTTGCTCGTCAATATTGTTAGTTTAATGTGGACAGCGTTATAACATTATTTATTTTGTAGCAAGCTGCGTTTGCTTCGGTAAATTTTTTCACCTGCATCACACGGAGATTTACATATTGATACACTTGTGGAGCATAGTAAACCTCTGTGCTGTGGAACTACATGCAAATTGTACTTGTGGTATAAAGTGATTCCACAGCTTGTGGGCAACGTCCTCATTTATTTGGAGAAGTGCTTACGTTTAGCTATAGTTGTATGCAAAATGATTTCTTCTGATTTTGTGGTACTACTGCCCGGTTCTTGTAGGCTAGTGATTTCCAGCTAAAAGTGCATCAATTTAAGAAACTTAAATTTGTAGGCAGATACCTCACGTTGCCCCCACGTTATATAACTGTAAGGTAATATTCAGATGCTAAAGGAAAAAGATGATAGACTGGTTATAGTCCGATATAGCTCCAGGGGATGAAATTTTAATATTTTACTGACTTTTTTCATTTTAATAGCCATAGACGAAGCCAATATTTACCTTTACTGAACGGGGAAAATGTCGAGAACAGATGCTGCCAATGTCGCCTAATGAGAAAAACCGATTTATCATCTTTGCGCGCAGATTTCTATCTGCAAAAGATCTAAAGAAGCTCACTGTCGATTCTTTATTACATTTTGCGCTAGAAAAAATAGCGGTAACAATATATAATTGGCTTTATTGTGCACGTTACGAAATTACGTTCATTAACTTACGCACAAGAACGGCATTAGCCGCGATTAAGAATGCTAGGTCATTTTGCCGTGGGTCAATTTGCCATCTGTCATTTCGCTGTTAGGTCATTTCGCCGTGAGGGCATTTCGCCGTGAGGGCATTTCGCAGTGAGGGCATTTCGCCGTGAGGGCACTTCGCCGCGAGGGCACTTCGCCGCGATGTTATATATAAATTACACCCAAATTCACCGAACCTAATATGCTATTATTATCATTATGAAAAGTTTCAGATTCAGCAGCAGAACTTCCAAAGAAATGAAAGGATAATAAAAAGATAAGGTAGAATAAAATGAAAAATACAATAGCCTTAAATGTAATGATGCACAAAATCACCGAGCTTAGTCATTTACTGCATATGAAATAATGAAAAAATCAAACGAAAAATAATAATTAACAAAATTCCAAATCCCGTCATTCACATTCACCTGTGCTGTGCTGGCCTGCGTGTCAATATGCGTGCTTAAATAAGAACCAGTGAAACTAAATTTTCTGCCCTGCTCTGTGCTGTGCCGCCTGCGTCTCGATGTGCGCCGGGCCTTACTTAGTTCTACCATGCATTCGGCGCATTTTTCTTTAGTTTTACCATGCCCATGCCCATTTTGTTGCCTTCTAATTTCATACACCTACTTGTGATATTTTGCTTCTTTCTACCACTTCTTTTTCGATTTGCTGCTTCTATGAGGATTGATCTGGAGTATGAACACTGTCCTCGATGCTTCTCTTGATGTACGGTGTCAGGGTTTTCTGGGGTGGACGGTCCCGCATAGCTCTCGCGGGTCGTCCGGCTTGAATGAATCGGCCTGCTCTGACGGGCCGGGGCAATATGAATGATGCCTGTGCGGACGGTTCTGTATGATTTTGGTTGCTCTTTAATCTACATGCAAGAATAGGCAGAAAGAATATGGGTCGGGAAGCTGTCTCGCACGACGCTAACCAATAATGAGGATGAAGAATCGAAGGGGTAGGCAGTTGCTCGACGAAGGAAAATTTCATCCAAGGTTTACTGTCTCAACGCTATACCTATATCTTTGACATTCCAAACATCTGTTGAAGAAAAGAAAGCAGCAAACACAACGGAAAATGTTAAGATTAGAAAATTTTCTTTTAAATCATAGAAGCCAAAACGAGTGTCAGAAAATGGTAACAATAAATAATGCGTTCACCGCCAACGGCGTCATTTCATGGGGAAATTTTTTATGTTCTGAGGCGTCTGAATGAGAAAAAGTGCCACCTCCGAAACCTTAAAACTAAAGAAGCGCGTCACTTGTGCAGCCTAATCTGTGCTTAATTTTTCCTATTTCGTGAATGAAAAAATCAAATAAAAGAATAAGATCGTTTAGGGCGATCGAGTGCATCAAGCGCAGAAACTGCCATAGAATACCACATTTCAAAGAACATTTTTCAAAATTTTCAGTGACGCTGTCAATACTAACTGAAATATTGTAAATCCATTCCATACTGCAACAACAGCACTTGCTCGGATGTTGCCTCGCACGCCCGCAGAAAGGCATGGAATATTCAATCGTTACATTATTATTTGATAGTTGCTGTATTGCTGCACATTTATACCTAGGTACAGTAATTGAACATTTCAATACATCGATATTTTATGTACTAATATCTTACGGTTTTCGTGTTGGTTTCAAATTTTGGATTTTTGGTGATCGACTATCACAAATGGTTATGTTTTCGTTATCATAAATCGGTTCTAGGTTTGCCATTAATGGTTAACTGGTATCTACGCTAGAGTTTCTCGTAATCATACTCGCGGCTACCGAGTTGTAGTAGATAGGAAGCAATAGAGCCATCTTTTAGTGAGTTATCTTCCTTGTTTCTAGTATCCCGGCAGCATTCGCGTTTAGCGCGGTTTAGACCAAGAGTGTGGTAAAAGACGCTATGCGTTAATTGATGGCCGACAGTGCAATAAGGATTTCCGTAAAAGCACTCAACATAGTTTACTGTTCGGCTATTCCTAATCAATAACTTCAGAATAATAAACCGTATGGTTTCCGTTTACAAGTGCTGTAAGTGCAGACGGCGACCAGCCTTGCCTCAGCAATCGTTTGGCCATGCTCTAAAGAGTGCTCTATTTTATTTATTTTGAGCTTCATTGGCTGCCTGTCGTTCTCTTGACCCGGCGCAAAAGCTAAATTCTAAAACCACCAAAACATGAGTTTTCTAAATATTGCATCGCATAATCATCTGGGTCATCTGATGGGAATATATATATATATTTGTCCCTCTCCTGCAGGTACAGTTGTCGTCTTCAATACACAGGTACTGAAGTGAAGTCTCTCGTTGATAGCTGGCTTAATTAGACACAGCTTACTTCTCCGGGAGTGTCAGCACGACTGTACTTTTTTCTCACTAGCATCAGGATAGTCTAATCCGATTGTAACTTTTTCGGAAGACCAGTCTACAGTAGTTGATTTGCCGAAGTGTATCTGATATTGTTTGCAAAGACAACATGCCCTTCTCCGAGACGGGCGTTGATCCTGTGTGGTGGGAACACCTTCGTGCATGGGTTCCCCGTTTCTCTTGGCATACTATATGTCCCTTGCTCTTTCCTCTGTGATATCGTTCTGCTCGGAAACGGAGGCTTAAACTTCCTAACTATAACTAACTTCTCCAAGACGGTGTGTATACTCAATTGTCCGTAGATGAAGGGCAATTTGGTATAATTGCAATGTCATTTGAAACGGAGAAGCTCGTATGGACCATTAGAAAACTAGAGAGCACTCTGAGGGCGCATACCTCCGTCAAGCAAGGCAGTGAAATCGAAAAATTCAAATTAGTTCTGAAACCATGATTTTCTTTCTATCAATACCAATATTTACTTGTCTATGCTTTTTGATAGTATTAACAACTTCTGTAATTTTCGTGAAGATCTGTTCACAACTTTTTGAGTTAGCTATGCTGCTAACAGACATTATGACAAACATAGGTCGAACATACAAACGGCCAAACCTATCATCATCAAAATTTAATCACCTAACAATTCCTGTAAATTTCATAAAAAGCTATCGATAACTTTTTGAGTTATTATGGTAACAAGCATGCAGTCAAAACACACGAACGAACAAACAGATTATAACAAAAATTTGGTCATTCACTCTACGTCTATATCTAGTAACTCTTGTAGCCTAAGTTTCATGAAAATCCGTCCATAACTTCTTGAGTTTTGTCATTAAAAATAATGAGGCAGATAAGCAAGCAAACAAACGATGGACGGATCTTTACCAAAAGTAATCATCTGTTACTGTTAACATGGCTAACATGCAATCCCTGTAAAGTTCATAACTATCTGTTCATAAATTTTTGAGTAATCTTGGTGACAGACAAATAGACAGACAGAGAGACAAACACGACAAAAACATAACCTCATTGGCGGAGGCAATCATTCGTTCCGTATGATGTGACATCTATACTGCGTGTCAAAGACCTATGCGCATTGTGATTCTATGTCAAGACCATCATACTTTTATTGCCATTGCGCCGCCTGCATGTTTTCCAAAATCTGTATGTGACCATGAATACAATTTCTTCGAATGGTATGACTCTTCTGTGACAGCTCTTCAATTTTTTTTCCCTTCACTGGGCGTAAGACGGGCCAATGTACAGAGGGCGGCTGGACGGGTTAGGTTCACCCATCTTGTGGTATGGAGAGCAGCACCCTCATTACCTTAGGTTACATAGTCGTAGCCTGCGGGATATTTTTCCTCTGTGCCCTTATTATTTCTTTCCAGTTTCATTCTCCTACTGATGCTGCTTTTCCCCGTTCTCTCTCGTGTTTCCCAGCTTGCTGCTTCCTTACGTATTGATCCTGTGTGGGAACACCCTTGTACATGGGCTCCACTTTTATCCTTGCATGCTCAATATCTTTTCCCTTTTCTCTCTTAGGGTCAGTTCACACGTCCCTCTTTGAAACGCGTTCACTCCCGAAAATGAACACAAACCGTGAGTCAGCTTCTGATGTCGCTGTCCACACGTAAAACCAACCTTCACTTTACAACGCTTTCACTTATGATATTGTCTCATTCCATTTTTGCTTATATTTTGCGACGATTTGAAGTCACATTCGCATCCTATAATCTTATAGCCTGATGTTGATAGGAACAAACAATTTTTAAGAATAATTTTAGCCTGATAAACCGATAAAAGTGAAATGAGCGCGGAGCAATCGCTTTGTTGTGAAATCAAAGATGGCACCACTGTTCTCATAGTTCTACATTTCAGCTTAACTAGTTTCATTGTGTTAAACGGGAATACAGTGATTCTGATTGTTAAAGTGATGGTAAAAAAGCATTTATGTCGACTTTGTCATGATTTAAAAACCCTACATATAGAGGTTTAATTCTGTATCTTTTATTCTGTTTACTTGATTTGAAATTTACGCCACACGTTAAAAATGCGACGTGTTTCATCCTTCAGTCTCCCGCATTTGCTGCAGCCGCTTCCATCAAATCAACGTGCCGCGTCCATCAGTTTGACTGAACGCGTTACGATGAGTGACGTGTGAACCCCACCTTAGGCCGGGAACACAGTGGAGCAACAAGCGATGCAATGTGATTTTCGCGAGAGGTTTGTTGCATGACGTTGACAGCTATGTTTTGGGGTTGGTCACACTGACGAGATGCGGCAGTAAGGTGCGTGTGCGTATGTACGTTGTGAAATTTTGAACGGCAGTGTGATGTTTAATTCGCAGACGTTCAAAATATAGGCGGACAAATATACGAAACTGCAATTAAAAGCTAATAAGCGAGGAAGTAATGTATTAACGATACTATTTATTGGCGTAGAGGTAAGCAAAACAGAGAAGCACATCTCAACAAATTGGCGAGATTTAACCTATGCACTTGTCTACTCAGTACCACACGATAGCGTTTACCATGCGTGTTGTAGGTTTTAATTATTCATCTGTAATAAAAAGCAGCTTTGGCTAATATCAAGAAAATAGTGTTTACTCGTTAACGATAAAATCGACGAAGAGGAAACGATCATCGTGAAATAGCTGTTTTTTTTTTGTACGTCCAACAAAACGAAACATGTAAGAACAAGTTCGACCCCGTTAAAGTGACATTTGTGGAGTATTTTATTCAACTATTAGAACAAATTGTTCTTCATGCATCATTTCCCATTACAATATAACTGTAAGTTTTATCTAACTAATTCATTTGTCCAAGACGAAGCTTTCGGCGTGAAATATTTTATCTTTGGGATGAGCACTCGAACCGCGCGGCCTTTCTCATATCGAAAGCGACACGCTGATTGGTCATTCATCTTCACGTCAAAGTTCCCACTACCGCAATCTCGGTCAACTCACTACAGACAGATTTCAATTATTTTCGGCAAAAAAAAAAAAAAAAAAAAACTGGAACCATTTTGCTGCATATGTCTGTGAAAGCTGCACAAAGTATTTTTTCATCCCTGATTGCTACTGAATTCGTATATTTGCTCAAGTAAGACTATAAATCGGTGAACAAAGCAAAATCAAGTTGTCTTAGGTTACCCAGTAGGGTTTAGTTCAGCCATGTTCACACTGCGCACTCTGCAGCCAAGTTGCGGCATTTATTTTGCAGTAATTTTTGTAAAGAAGACGCAAAAGTTGACAATATAATAGCTAAATTATTGAATGCTATTCGGCAATCATCTGAGAGTGACTTGGGGAGCTACCGACGACGATTAAATGTCCAGCTCATAGAATGTAAAAGATGGAATGAAGTTTCGAGGATAATGAACGCAACTTGTCATACTTCCGGACAATGAAGAATTACTTTAGTCTACTTGTCAGCAAATGTTCAGAATACATTTGCATTTTCTGGTGCTTAATCATGATCGTTTCTGACGCTTGAAAACACACTTTGCAATTTGTACCGTGAAAGCTGCAGGAGTTATTGAACGCTCATTAATTTTAGGTATCATTAAGAATTTCAAGGGAAAAGCTAACAATTGTGGATGAATTGAGAGGGCTATGTGGCCAACGCCTGTTTATTTGACTGTTATAGCTGCCAAGATTGAAATTTTTATTTATATTTATATAAGCCAAACAATGCTGTTTCTGCAATGAGTATATAATATTTCTTATACTTGTATAGGCATAGCAAAAATCTGCTGATTCCCCTAACGATACACTATTGCTGTAATTACAGTTATAACATGTGTGTCAACTTCATAACGGGCCATGTTTAAATACCATGTTTTTGTAAGAATAGCCTTCTTCTGCCATTGGATACATATAAAATACGTAAATGAAGCCACACAGAGAGCAGGCTAGTTCTATTAAAATAGAATTAAGCGATGATACTGCGAAGTCAGTGTTTCGTTGTACAGCTGAAACTGTTAAGAGATATTTCTGATCGATCCATAATTTAGTAGGTACAGTGTTTATGGGCCATTATTTCAAATCATCTAGATGTTTTCAATTTTTGTAGTTACAGAAAATATACATGGTAACAATCATTGATAGATGCTTCCTGATAACAGCCAAGTCAGAGCATCACTGTTATCAACTTGCACGAAAATTTGTAGCAAGGAGCCTTGGAAGACGGTGCGACATGCGATCTGTGCTGCGGTAGTGCGGCCACTTGATGGCAGTGCTCGAAGTTACATTTTTTCAAGCAGCGAATATGTTGCGATGCATGTCGCTTGTTGCTCCAATGTGTTCCCGGCCTTGAGAGCTGTATGCTTCCATGCTCCCTCTTTTCCCTTATGCTTATACTGTTATGGCGGGTGTACACTAACGCAAAA
>LQNS02278096.1:24174954-24186666 GCA_001587735.2 Parhyale hawaiensis | reverse complement strand
TACCCACTACATTACCCAGCCCTCTGAGCGACTGCCATGATGTCAGTAGGATGGAGGTGACTGAGGAAGAAAAAAGAGGGGGAAAGAATCTTGGTCAAAGAGACGGTCATGCAAGCACGATCAAAAAATAGCCGCTAATGTGCGGATTTTAGAGACGTGTCTTTGTGTAGTTGGACAGGAAAGAGGAAAAGTTGAGTATGGTCTATAAGATTTAGCTTAATTTTGAATATTTTGAAAACGTTACCGGTGCATAATTTCATTCTGCATGGCGCCACTGTACGTTCTAAAACTACTTGTAGCTACAGTTTTTCTCCTGAGACGGAGCGCATATGTTGCCCCCTATTGCCCTCACCGACAACGCGAAAGAGGACTATTGCCCCTTCTGCCCCCCCCCCCTTCCCATCCCGTTCCAGCCCTTCTGCGTGCCGCAGAGTAATTCTCATCATTCCAGTTAAAAATTATAATTCAACTTTGGCCATGAGTGTGTACAACAGTATGAATAAATTAGTCTTCTTTGTCTCGCTCAGCGTAAATATTGTTGCACTCTCTGGCGACACGCTGTAACTTTTTTTGCATATGTATGTGCTGCATGCTGCGCTTGCATCAGTGAATTTTCCTTCACTTGCAGTACACATAGCTTTACATATTAATACACATTCGTTGTAAATCTTTGTGCTGTGAAACTATATACAAACTGTACCTGTGATATTAACTAATTCCACAGTTTGAGGAGCGACACAGTCGCTGATTTGTAGAAGCACCTAGCTTTAGTTTAGTTAAAGCCATACGGAAAAATTATTATCTCTCGCGAACGAAGTGAGAGCGGTAGTAAAGATTTTTGTTGAAGATTTCTGAATATATATTTGTATGCAATATGTATATATATATTTGTATATTTGTCTGTCCACCCAAAAGTGGTAGAAGGAGTTGAGCAGTGTTCATAATATTTTTGCAGAGAGTGTGGTGGGTTGATCTAGATGTGATCCATGTGAAAAATCTAAGATTAACTGGCCATCAAAAATGATGTCAATTAATTTTGTTGTCCGTCCACCCCAAAAGAGGCAGAAGAACGAGTTGAGTCATGATAATAATTTTTTTCTAGACAGTCAGGTGGGTTGACTGAGATGTGAAAAAAGGCCAAGACTCTAGAGTAAGCTGGCCATAAAAAATGATGGCTTTAATTTGCCCCACCGCGGGCGATGGTCTTACGCAACGATGTTGTAGCGCGACTGCCCGTTTCTTGCAGGTGATTCCGACGTGGACTTCTCGCGTCCTGGGGAAAGGTAATACATTTGAATAGGGGAAGAGGGAGGCATGCAAAAAGGAAAAGGGACAACATAGTGACATGAGCAGATTTATGCCTTTGATATGCCAACTATGTAAAAAAAAGTGCACGTTCAGATGGGTGTTCCGTGTGCATGAAGGAGAAATATCCTCAGTTTGGCAGCTGAAAGAAAGTATGGGGCGGAACACTATAGATAAATGGGAGCCACTGCTGTAGCAGAGGTGTGCGGTTGCCCTAAGCTGCTGCGTAGAATTGATGATCCAGCTAATGTCAGGATGAAAATGTATTTTATACTGTACTTATGTACTAGGATGACAGTTTACGTAGCACTAATCTTACCACTTATTTAACTGGTCGACTGTATACACACATGATGACGACTAGCGCAGAAGCTTAATCAGGGAGCAGGGCGATCATCGAGTATACATGGAGCTACCCAGTGAATAGCATTTACATAGTTATACCCTGGTAACTCCATCCTGAATTTCATTGGAACTTTTTTTAGAAAAATCTTGCAACTGAGAGAAGTGTTGTCTCAAAATCAATATGCACTCTCATTCACTGACGAAATCGCTTGTTTCGCTGTCCTCGTCCAACCCGTACAGTCGCACACTGCAGTTCAGTGGTGCACGAAAATGCCGAGGCCCTGACTTCTCGTTTGTGAGTACAGGTTTTGAGGCAACGCCTTTCTCAGTATGACTATGCCGGAGAAAAAGTAAGGGATGGATACAACGGATATTTAGGACGCCTCAATTTTGAGCGCTTCTCATTGGGAGTATCAGTCATATCACTAACTAAGCTTCTCAGTTAGTCCCATGGTACTTTATTTTGAATACCTCAGGAATTCTTCAAACGAGGTTTTAGTTGTGTTTGTACATCACTCATCTTGAACGGTGATGTTGCATTCCGTGACCAGTGGAAGAGTTAGCAGTGAATTATGTCAGCATTGTAGTCGTACGTAGATGCTTATGGCTGGTTTAGTTCACCCTTTTAGCAAGCATGAGTCAGATTAGTTTTTCAAACTTTACAGCTTCAATGCTAGCGACGTTTCAGTAGTGACGGGGCCTCTTGTTGAACAGCTTTGCCTCCAGCACGGTGAAGCTACAGAAATATTTCGTCGCCGACATTTCTTGTCGGGACTTCCCAAGTGCGATCATTACGTACCGAATCTGTGGCAACAACTGCTCTCATTCATATTAATTCCTTCTAAATATTTTCAAACCTAAATGATGCTGAAACGCTCGAATCTCAGTTCCCGCAAAATTACGCCAGACTCATGAATATACGTAGCTGCGTTCTTTCATGGTAGCAATATAAAGGCATCTACGATTTACCAATGCTCAAACTAAAGTTAATTTCTGTTTAAGATTATATAACTGGAGTCACAGTGGTGACGATATATTTATATTTATTCGAGATAAGTGTTCCGAATCGAATGCGCCTTTGGTGCAGCCTTCGACTGTGGCTTACTTTTCTGTTCAACGGGTGAGAAATGCCTTGTACTCTTTGAGTAGTGATGCTACATAAACGCTTGGTAAAAATTTACTTTAGTAAGGTAGAATTTTTTTCTGTTTTTTTAATCCACTTATATTTCGATGCAGATATCATAACTGAAGTCCGTTTGGGGCGGTCGGCTTTAGTTTTCGATATATTTGACTTTGAAGTTCTGTCTTTTCCCTATCTTATACTGCAGGAAAAAATTTCAAAGTACCTTGAGGTACTTTTGGCAAAAGGGGGAACAATAATATTCATAATGAAAGTAAGTTTTTTGCTAATAACTAACATAACACGACCTACTTTCAGTATCAATATTGTTATTGCCCCTTATGATTATAAGTTTAGAATACTTTTATTTGGTCAAACTTACCTAATAACTTAAAACACTTGTCTGTTAGACTGGAGATCTTCGACAAATAAAAGTTGAATTTTATATAATGAAGCGTATGAATTTGCTGATAGTTTTATGCATTCAAGTTTGTAAGGTCCAAAATAATCAACAAACACTCCCCAGTGTGGTTCTATATTTCTCGAAAGTTTTATGGGTCCAACAAGCATCTGTAACGTACAAAATATATATATTTTTATTAACTACATTCCTATACATCATTGAGATCTTAGGCTTTGACTCTAGAAAGCAAAAAAGCAAACACAATGGAAAATAGGGGCTATCTGAGAACAGATACCTCCGCAAAGCAAGTCAGTGTTAGCAAACAAAATTAAATTAGACCTGAAACCCGGATTTCCTTTCCACCACAGCTAAACTTTGTCATTTATCTCGTGACAATAATAGCAGTTTTTTATTTTTCAAGATGCGTCAGTAACTTTTTGAGAATTATATTCTGACAAACACTAAAACAACGATCGTGGCCAATATTTTTGTCATTTGTGCCTTTACCATTTCTAACAATTCCTTCAAACTTCATGAATTTCCGTTTATAACTCTTGTGCTGACCAACTTTAGCCAAACACACAAACGGACGAACCGATCATCACCAAAATTTGGCCATTCTTGTCTTTCAGCATTTCTAATAATTCCTGTAAATTTCGTAAAGACCCGTTCACATCTTTTTGGGTTATATTGCTGACAAACTTAAAACCAAACAGTCAAACAAACAGACTAACAGATCATCACAAAAATTTGATTATTTGCTCTTTGTAACCTTACCAACAATTCGTACAAATTTCATAAGGATCCGTCGATAACTTCGATTTATGTTACCAAGAAAAAGTCAACAAACAAACGGTGGAACACACGGTTGAAAAGCTCATCATCTGTTTCTCCTAGCTTGCCTAACAATCCCTGTGAATTTCGTAAAGATCCCTCCTTAACTTTAGCATAATCTTGGTGACAGAAAAACGGCCAAGCTCGAAAAAACATAACCTCCTTGGCTAAGGGACATATACACCAATTTAAAATATTTATTTAAATCGTAGAAACAACGATTGTCAGAAAATAGGAAGGCAAAACGGTGTAGGTAAGAGCATTAGGACTGCTTGTTACAGGTCCTTGCACATGTGTCGAGTAGGTGATCGTCGAGAACTTTCTAGATCAGTTCTCCGTTATTCAAGACACACTACAACAGTCTTTTTTTCCGCGAAGAAGCAGTCTCTGGGAGTCACCTTCGCTCGGATTAGTCAGTTTGCGGAACACCACGAATACCACTTTCAAGTAATGATTAAGATTATTGAACGGCATGAGAGTGACAATAAATATTGGAAAATATTCAAAAAACGTGGCATCCCTATTTACTCTTTGTAAATAACTACTGTGAAATTGTTATATATGCGTTTCGCTCATACATCGTTCCAATGTGTTAGCCTTAACATTCAAATGTAGGTATAGACACATTTTTTGTATCATGCGACTTCATGGTTGGGCGGATGTGCCTGCCGTCTTGAGGTCAGAGCCTCTGAGATAAGGAACAAAAAGGTCACATACCTCACAATGCAAAAAAATGTGCTTGTTTTCCAGCGTCGCTAAAATGTGAGCCACATGCGAATTTTCAATGACCTTCCGACCGGAACCTCTAGCAGTAAAAGCTGTCTATCAAAACCTGTAACCAGAGTTTCGGAGACATTTGTTCGTCTCATATAGGGACAGTAATTTAACGGCGGACATCCGAATCAATTCCGGCGGAAGCAACTGGTGTGCTATCAAGCGTCAGCTTATTTGGTACTCAGCCTTACTGCACCAACATTTTCTACTGCATTCTGCTTGTAGCACTTATTAAGATGTAGAGTTTGTACTTTGTTGTCAGCATCTATCGAGTAGCATGTTTGCTGCTTATTATTGGATCATATTTTCTAAGTCTTGTAATATAATATGTAAATAAACAAAAAGATCTTACGATGTTCCTTCACCATCCAACACTGTAGCCTGATAACTTTATTCTACAATGAAGTTCACTCTCACTACCAAGCACGGTGACGAACTCAACTAGAACTCACCCACGCACACAAGTTGAATGTATTACAATTTGGCGACGAGGATGAGATTCTTTGCGACTTCTACGAAGAAGACATGTTTTGAGCTACGAAGTACATCTTCAAGATCTAGCTACGGTGTAAGATTGCATTCTACATTCTACACTACTTCAAAGCTAGTGAGTATACGTACGTAGATTAACAGTGCTACTAGAAAGTGCTTTATGGTGAAGTGTTCATTTTCTACGACATTGTCAAGATGGAAACTCCTTGTTTCAACCTTGAGGAAGAGTCAACTCTATTTTTTTTATAGAGTTGAGTTGTACGTTTTCAAAGAAATTAGTACAAGAAAAAAATCCAAATTTCATCAGCAAAACGAAAGTAACGAAACTTGCTCAGTTATTGCCACATTATGCTTTAGCACTACTGCAAAAAAGACTGATGCCCAAGTCTTTAATTGATACCCATTATGATGAAGTAGTTGAGAAGTTCAAAACTCTAACTTCCACCGAAGAAAGCATTGGTGCCAGTTTCAAAAAGTTTTGTGAACCCACACAGAAGTCTGAGGAATCAATGATACGCTACGGCTGTGAGTGAATTAGTAGAGAAGTGTGCTTTTCATGAGGAGAACAAGGATCGCATGCATCGAGATATGTTTATCAGGACTCAAACCTTCTTATCTTATCTCATTGCTTTGGAGGGATAAAGGAGCAGATACCTTCGAAAAATGCATAGTTATCGCCAAGGACTATCTTTCGTCGTACTCAAGTCATGACAGTGACTCCTCCGTTAGCGCAATAACAAAGCAGGCCAAAAGAAGAGATAGTGTGCCGCCTGCTGATCATTCGCTTAAGTCTCCTCAGTAGGTTGCACCTAGCTATGTTTGCAAACAAGAAGTATGTACGTCAAGCTACTCAAGATACTGAAAACTTCGTCACTGTACGCGGCATCAAGCTTCAAAACCAGTATTCTACTTTATCAGATCAAGAATTGGGAGGAGAGGGTGTACAGCGGCAGGAAACTGAAGATATTCTTTATGTGAACATTGACGAGTGCATTTTGCACATCTCAATGTTTGTTTTTAGATATTAATCTAAAATAAAAGGTTTTATAGTAACTTCATCTACTTCATATCTCCAGTTTCAATTTCAGTCAGCACCTTAAAAAACGTAGCGATAGAAAAAAAAAGACGTGGAGCCTAAAAAAAAAAAACTTTTCTCCAAAAAGTACAGGACCCTTAGTGGAATATAAGTTCCTGTGAATTTTTCTCATTCTGGATGAACACATTGCAGTGAATCTTCTTACTTCTAGTTGCATTATAGTAGGCGGATATTCCATTTCTAGTGGCATGCATTGAAACNGATGTGGAGCCTAAAAAAAAACATTTCTCCAAAAAGTACAGGACCCTTAGTGGAATATAAGTTCCTGTGAATTTTTCTCATTCTGGATGAACACATTGCAGTGAATCTTCTTACTTCTAGTTGCATTATAGTAGGCGGATATTCCTTTCTAGTGGCATGCATTGAAACGAATGTTAGGTATATACCTTTTTTATTAAATCGTTCTAAGTTTGTACACAATTACTTTATAATGCATATATAGAAAAATATGATAAATTTTGCCATTTTTATTATTGTAGTGCATTATACCTCGCATCATAGTGCTTAAATCACTCATATTTTGCGGCACTGAACATGACTGTTATCCGTACAGTGCTTCCTCTCAGTTCGTGCAACCATCTTGTTTGTTCCTGATCAGTAGGTTCGTAGACACGTTGTTTTCTTCCAAAATATCGTACGCGTCTGCTATTATGTTGTTATCAGGATCACGGGATTTGGTAAGCAGACGCACGTAATCTGCAATAAGAAAATGATTATTTAGCAGACATTGCATGTGATGAGTTGGTACCCGTGTAGATTGTAAGTATACAAACATTTACAAATTTAATATTTCGGGGCATTGTCAGTTGTTTCCTTGTTTGTGTTCTGCATTGCACAAAGTGTAATGCAAAACATTTAACGGTATGGTCCTGCAGACGGTAGTTCAGTTGCGGGGTATCCTTCAGCTTCCGAAATTTTGACAGCTGATGTACAGTGTGTTACCTTTGATTATCCAAATACAATTTTTTTTTTACTTATTTTTCATGATAAGTGTCAAACATTTAAAAGGTGAATAGTAAGTTAGTGCACAGGTATGGTGTAACTATAAAACAACTAGAGAAAAAGAAAAGGGAACAATTTCCACGTTTTAGCAACATTTGCTTATTGCACGGGGTTCTGCTGTTACCCCAGATTATGCAACATCACTCTCTAGTCAACATGGGCTAGAAATGCGGTTTGAAAAGTGAAGAAAAGATCAAAGTGACCTCGTTATTGGCTTCTGGTAAGACAACACTCAAAGTTTCCAAGGAATTACAGCGTGATCAGCGAACAATTAAGGCTTATGCAATTGAAGGTAAAGTCAACAGGAAAACTCCGGATAGATCCTCTACGAGGAAGTTGACTGCTCGGTGTATGCGATATTTGAAGGTTTCTATCGCTAGAAAACAACTTTCTACAAGTAAAGCGATATTTGAAGACGCTGGAGCCCCAATACTAAGCAGAAAGACAAGATGTGAAGTTCTGCAGAAGCTAGGGAAAGTGAAAAAGGCAATTAAAGGACCACTTCTAACAAAAACTCATAAAGAAAGTCTGGTCAAATGGGCTGAGGAGAACATGAAAACTGATTTCTCCATTGTCATATTTACTGATGAATGCAGAGCCACTCATGATAGTCCAGATAGATGAGCGTCAGGATGGGTCCTCCATGAACGGTCTCAACAGACACACACGACTTAAGCGTCAACAAGGTGGTGGAGGTATAATGTTTTGGGTCGGGATAGTAGGTGACACCCTTATTGGTCCATTTGAAGTGTCAGAAGGTGTTAAACTGAATACAGAAAGGTACTGCCAGTTTCTTGAAGCCAACTTATTCCATGGCTNAGCGTCAACAAGGTGGTGGAGGTATAATGTTTTGGGTCGGGATAGTAGGTGACACCCTTATTGGTCCATTTGAAGTGTCAGAAGGTGTTAAACTGAATACAGAAAGGTACTGCCAGTTTCTTGAAGCCAACTTATTCCATGGCTTGATGAGCAGACTATCGCACTCTGATCCAAATTAGTATTTCAGCACGATAACGCTTCCTCACACCGAGCACGGTACACTGCTAACTGGCTGCGGATGGAGGATTGAAATCAAAAAGGATTATGACATTGCAAGCGAATAGCCCCGATTTAAATCCCATTGAGAACCTCTGGGCAATGATCAAAAGGAAGTTCTATGAAGCTGGTTGGCAGTTTCGAGCAAAGTAAGCGTGTGGAATGCAGTAAAAACGGCAGTAGATTCTATTCCACCATTTGAAATATCAAAGGTGACAAAGTCTGTCGATAATCGCTTTAATTAAAAAAATCATGAAAAATGGAGGTTGCCATATTCAAAATGAACTTGTGTTTAACACTACCGAAGACGTATTTCAGTGTTTATTTAATTGTTTTGGATATAATATTTTGGTTTTGGACGTTTAATAACAATATTCCTGTTCACTTGTATTTATTTCCTCTTTATGAAGTTTTTATTAGCTTGTTGCATAATCTGAGGTAACTGTAAAAAACTCGTAAATAAGGAAATTATATGATAAACTTAACCAATGGCTAAATATTTATTTTACAAGTGCCGTTTATGTTGTTGTTTAAACTTAACCAATGGCGAAATATTTATTTTACAAGTGCCGTTTATATTTGCAACATAGCCAAATATTTAGTTAATATTGATACATCAAAGTTAGACACTCATCTTGCAAAATTAAGTAAAAAAAAATTTGCATAATCAAAGGTAACGCACTGTATATCTCGTTCAATTTTTCGCAGATATTGTTCGACCTTTCGCCTACTTTCTAATATTAATATGTATGCCAGCTGTACTCAGTGTCTGCATTCCCATGACAAAGTGTAACAAATACGCAGTGGCTGCGGCTCGGATACACTTGCTGCAGTATCAACAACTTTCCAGCATAATAAGCCATCTTCTATGTGAGGGAGTAATATTTCATGGCTCAATAATAATTTTGTGTCTCAGATTTTCGTCAACAATTACTGAACATCTGCGATATAAGAGATGAAATTTAACAGCAATACCATACTGGGAGACCAACTCACCTTGAAGCGTTGTTGATCAATAAAATTAGGCTCTCATGTTACTGATAACAAAGTCTAATAATACTGAAATGATAAAAGTAACACTATAAACTACTATTATTATGTTTTGTAGTCTTCGCCTTTATCCCTTATTTTGTCTGTGCTATCCCAACATAACTTTCTATTTACGCAGTGTCGTAAGTAGGCTTATCATTTCTTTTTAACGAACCGTCACCTCTCAAGCTTAATATTGTTCCCTTCGAAATACCTTTCACTGTGTCTAGATTATTTTCGCCCCAGCCACTCTAATAAACAAGTGAAATTACTACAGGTATCTTTTTCTTCATAGAAACAACGTGTATTATGCCTTACCCTTCTCACAAAGACATTACAATTTAACAATGATGGCTAATTCTATATTGTACTTACAGCAGTGCACGATGAGCAAGTTGTCGCAGTCCCAGATGATTAGCTTATCTGCATCGGCTGCCAGTACTTGGAAGTTTGGTGACCTGTTTTTAGGTGGGTCGTCGACTGTTGAAAAAAAATATAGCGGTGAGTTCAAAATCAAATAGTAAGATATTGCATTCAATACACTCTAATCTTCACTAGTGTTGCTAAAAACGTGTTAATATTTGTTCAGGTTTAGTGATGAGCATTGAATCATGACAACAATTTATTAAGGAAAACACTCTGGGTGCAAGTCACGGTAATGCAGAAATATATGAGACAGTTCGCAGGACTCTTGCAATATCCTTTTCTGAACTCAGGTGTTAAAAATATAGTAGTAGAGAAAAGTTCGAAACATATCTGATCTCATAAGGGACATAAATAAGTAGCTATATTACATTAGGTACCATGTTCCACGCACCGTCTTGAACCGCGTGTCATTTGAGTAGTGAAGGGACTAGGAGCGTACATTGAAAACTACTGATACATTTCCTTCTAATTATTATATTCGTAAACAGCATAGGTTATATGTGTGGGCTCAGGGTTAGTAGTTTTTTTTTTTTTAGTTATGTACGCAAGTGTTCGATCCTCTCGTCATCATGAAAAAAAAAAAATCTTGAGCAAGTGCAGCACAACGTGTCACTGTAGAAGTTTGGCAAAGTGTGTAACTTCATTTTTGATATATAAATTTTAACTAGGGCATCAATCGATCATTGAGACTAACCTCCGAATCCCCTACGTTGATATACAGATCAACTTTCGTTAATGTCGACTTCAAATTCGATTCATTAAACAGCTGATCATCCAGTTTTTTTTTTAATACGATTCGTTTTGGATTTAGTAGTGATAATTGAGGAGTTAAATGTTCTACACTAGCTCTATTTAACGTTACCATCCTTTTTATACGCCGCCCTTGCATTCAATTACACAAATTATGTCACATCTGAATTTGGAACATATTTTATTTGAATGTAATAATAAAAGACTTAGCAAATGATAGTAACTCAGTTATGCATAATAAAAGTTGAAACGACTGCCGCAGTCACCCACATTCACTAAAGCTAACAAGCAATTGCGCATTCGGGTACAACCCTGGGGTGACATACACACGGCAGCAAACAACCGATATCATCCGGTGGTTCCTGCTAATAACGTCATCTGTACAGTAAATTTGCTGTTTATAGACCGCAAAAGTACTTGACTCTTAGGTCCAAGTGGCCTCTGACGCTGGCGGCCAAAATGGGAAAAATGGAATTTTCTCAAGAGCTATTATGAACATCTCCAGACACGGTCATGCAGGCAAGCGCCCTGCCGTATCCATGATACTTTCTCCGCAAGAAAAATGTTGGGTACCTTGACATTTTTTTCTTCGGTGTTAGATAGGGGGAAAAGATTAGCTCTTGAGAAGATCTCAATTTGCCGTTGCCGACTTTTGGCCACCAGCGTCAGACCTAAGAGTCAAGTACTGTTGCGGTCTATGGGCAGTGCATTCTAACAATGAAGCAACCAACCAACCTTTATTTGTCGATCTTAACGCAGGAAGAAAATTTAATGAGATAATCGGAAGCCTTGCAATGCGTTGAACCCATTAGTTGAATGCCATGATATCGTTTACTTCTCGTCCAATTGTTTTGAGAATTCGTGACCACACAAGTTACTATATGTAGTACCCTTATAGGTAACTGTTATTCACTGATCCAGGCAGACACCAATTCACTCATAATACTTACAGGTGCTTTGCCTGTAGCTGAGGTTCAGAACGGCGTCAGTGTCGCCTGGAGTAGCCAGTCTCAGTAGTCCTTCCCTGGCGCGGATCCGGTTGCTGAGAGAAACGAGATTGCTGTACTCTTAATTTGTTGACTGAATTCCTATGCCATTTAT
>LQNS02278096.1:24132069-24164343 GCA_001587735.2 Parhyale hawaiensis | reverse complement strand
GTGTTGATACAAAGAAAATCATGATTTCAGAACCAATTTGAATTTTTCGTTACCGTTGCCTTGCTTGGCGGATGTATGCGCACTCAGAGTGCTCTCTATAGTTGGTATTGTAAACTCTCTAACAGTTAATGGCTCGGGAAGTTCAAGCAAATTAGATAAACACGCTAACACAGAACTTCTAGACCTGGAATCTGACGGACACGAGGAAAACTTTCCGGTAGCATGCCTATCAACAGACACTTCCCGGTGATACCACAGAAACAATGCATTAATCTCCTTAATTAAACGGAACGTGATATAACTTCTGTGAACAATGTGAAGTACAGGCTCTTCCAGAGAAACAACGGACACTTTAGGAGGATTTACAAAACGGAGAAAACTACAGACATTTTTTCTAGTTTCTACCCGTTGAAACGCTGAATTTTTTTACAGTGCAGAGTTCGAATACGCTGCTATGTGTGCTTAAATAATAGGAAAATGTGAAGTTTTTCTGAGTTCGAAGTCACTGCAAATTTCAGATCTGAAACCTTACCAGTGACGCTTACTAAGCAAACTGACTTAGCTGTCTGTTAGGCCCAGCTTTTAGTTTACACCCAGTTATGTTAGTAAGGTCACTATTAAACCCTGAAATATTTTGATGTATACAAACTAACGGCAAAGACCAATGCGTTCGCCGTCCCCTGCTGTTAAAGCTCTGGCGACACAGTCCTCAAACGTAGCATAATTTTGTATTCTCACTCCAAGCTCTCTAAAAATTGTCTATATTTCCATTTCGTGACCATCACTAGCCGTATTCGTTGGGGACTAAAACATAAGTGTTTTCAAACTCTCAGTTACTCGAAATTTGTTTCAGTGCGGGTAAGGTAATTGTGGCGGAATGAAAGTGCATCTCTGCTTTGCACCCTGGAAACCTTGAATCGAGTCTCGGACGCAACGCAACGAATTTACACTTAGAGCACTCCGGCACAGAGAGCCGAGGGGAAGTACGGTGAGGATTCTTCAATTGACTGTTATCAGCGATTTCTTCCTCTGCTCTTCGCACTACCAGATCTTCAAAATTTTAAAATTAAGACCAACGAAATCCTCGTTAGATGTATTCACTGCGTGCTAGATAATGAATTATTATTATTGATAAAGTCACCTTGACCGCTCACCCCAACTGGGAATCCCATACATTCCGACTTACGCTGCAGGAACATAAATACTCACTTGAGCCCAGTGAAGGGTACGGCTACAATTGACAGCATATTGTTCTGACTATGGTATCGGTTTGACGGACTGGTCGACAAACGACCACGCCTAGGCCAGTGTCTCCCCAGTGACCATGAGCGAAGGAAACGCTGATTACAGTCACGAGCATCAAGACTTTCTTCCCTGATGTGGGCTTGTACCTCCGCTGTCTCGATAATGAGCGAGTCAGTAAACTTGACACTGAACTACTGGGGTACAGGTTACAGTGTTAGTTACTACACTCAAAGGTACTGCATATTTCTACCTGAAATAAGTAGTGGTTAAAGCCGCCAGATGCTTGCTCGTGAACTTTCACCCACACGCCCTTCCCCTGCGCGTGATCTCCGGTTTAGGATGGCCAACGCACTTCCGGTGTAGCGGGGGGTCAGGGGGACGCGAACCGAAAGTGGGCGGGGCCTGGGAAACCGGAAGCAGGCGGGTCCCAGAGGTCTCAAAGATCACGAGCAAGCATCTGGCGGCTTTAACCACTACTGAAATACGTTAACATTTTTTTACTGGATCTATGATAGGTACTCTCACTAGATATTCGAGTGTCATCAGCAGACGCAGAGGGCATTACATACAGTAGAGTCGCAGCCGTGTCCGTTGGCAGTGCACGTGATTACGATGGGGAGAATACTGGAATAATCATAACTTTTAATCACTGATCCGGTAATATTGCTTACCGGTTCTGAACAGGGGTTATATTTATTCGATTTCGCCTTTTTCATTTCTTACTTCTATTTCGTTATTTTTTTACGCAGTACATGTGATGAAGCAGACCAAAGTGTTCATTGCGTGGCGATTGGACGAAAAGGACATCTGAAGATATCTTTATCTGAAGACATATCTTTACATTAGATAGAGAGTACCCATGTGGTTGAAGGGAGATGTTCACTACGTAGTGAATGTACCACGAGAGATCTCCCCTACTGATCTGCGCCAATAAAGGCAACAAACGCGCAGACCTCAGTTATCTGCATCGAACAAGGTACGCGTGCCATACACAGACAGTGTGGATGTACGCTGCTGGTGCGGTCACTATAGTGTTCGTAGATGAGAGCTAAGCAGTTGACTGCAGTCCCAGCGCATATTGTGAGGCAACCCTACCGTGTAGTTATTTTCGATTATGCCGATAACACGCAATGGGTGGGACAAGTAATCATGCGTACTTTTTTTACCAAATCATCGGCCCTCGTAAGCTATGAGTGACTTGTTTGTAGAACATTACAAATGCTTTGGTCAAATATTTCATTCGTACCCGGTGAAAATTTTTGATGGACGTAGGTGTTTCACAGAGAAGCATCGGGATGCACGTAAGTGTTTCATGGCGTAGGCTAGTTTGGTGTATCATCGCCGCAGAGAGAAAAATATATTTCAGTCAGAAAAAACATATTTCCACGAAAATAAAGTGAATAAAACCTTTATAGTTTTGGTTACACGTGCTAAGCGAGACGCACTTACATGCTAACACGCAGATCGCTTTTGTAATTCCAAGTTTCATCTCTTCGAGGGCCTCAATTTTACCCGTTTTTGATGCATCGTAGTGCATCATCGGCTTTGTTACAACAGTGAAACACAGTATCATTAACGCTTCAAGAGCATCATAAGACCCAATAAGCATCATGGATTATTATGGCAATAATAATCATTCATTATCTTTCATAAACTGGATAAACCTAGCGTAGATGTCATATGCCTTATTATTCTAAAATTTTAACGATATGTCACAGGTAGTGTGCAAAACAGAACATGAAGTCCGTTCTGTGGANATCATGATGCACTATAGCTAACTTTATTATTATGGCAATAATAATCATTCATTATCTTTCATAAACTGGATAAACCTAGCGTAGATGTCATATGCCTTATTATTCTAAAATTTTAACGATATGTCACAGGTAGTGTGCAAAACAGGACATGAAGTCCGTTCTGTGGAAGAATGAAAAATCTCTCCATGGCTGACTTCGATTCTCAGATTCTCAAAGCGCTGGCTTTTGTTTTCCTTCAATATTTGAACTTCTAAATTCTACGATTAAGGCAAAAGGAAAAACTCGTTTGGGTTTAATTACTGAATGCAAGATAATACATGAATATTAATATACCTACAGTGGAGTTAAAGTGCATCATGATGACGCACTTAGCATATTTATGATGGATTTGCGTGTTTCGATTTTGTGACAAAAATGCATGTAATTTTGATTTATCTAAGTGCATCAACATTTTTCTCAGATTACTTTCTTTAGACTCATGGTAATATTATAGTGAAACAATTTGTGTTGGAGTGTGGAGGAAGCGTATGGCGTCATTTGACTTCAAGTGTAAACTAAAAAAAAACCGTAGTCGTAGTCACAAATTGATAGAGCTAACGGAACCGTGCTTTCTGTTCGAGGCACTTTCTGCTGTAATCCCTTGATGCCGAGGTCATATTTGGTAAAGCATCGTGATCTGTATCCAGTAAAAAAAAGAAGTGCTTGGGTAGGAGCCTGTATCAGTAAATTTACTGTCAAATTAGATGCATTGCTATACACGTAGCGACTAACATGCAGGCAGGTATACGTCAGCACAGATAGTGTCATAATGGTGTGTGCAATTAAGCGCCACAAGCATTTAATGATATTTCCGAAGAGCAGATGCTAAAAAATTAATGAAATTCATATATTCGAAATAATTCATTACCTATCTGCGGTAATTACCTAAAATATTAGATAATTATTCAAGTGACTACTGTTACAATACTATAATACCTTTGAATTTTAGTCAATTTAAATGTTTGTACCGCACTCAGATGAGTCTTCTTTATGAATTCAATGTGATCCCGCTCTGTGGAGTAGAAAAAAAATAAGAGGTTGCGTTACCATATTTTCATTGTATAAAAATGTTTGGCTTCTGGTGACTGCAGTTCCTAGCAGTCAGCTAACACTTCTGTTCGCTGAGGCAGCACAGGTTCTAGGAGCGGGTTTGTGCAACTTTGTTGATTCCCTTAATTCTCATGTAAACGAAAGTTCGCTGGTACTGTATAACTCCAGATTTACTTTAGAGTATTCACGAATCTATGGTGTCGCCATCCTGATACCATCCTGTGTCAAATCCAATAACTTTATAGGTGGCAAGTGCTAATGCCCACTGCGAGGCACTGTTATGTAACGTACGGGTAACATCAGTTTTTGTGGTCCATTACTTTATTTCACTGACATTGTACAGCTAAACAGCGCGATCATCGAAAGAGGAACGGTGTGTATGCTTCATCGATCCGGATAGAGCTCGATTTTTTCTGTTTTAGTTATCCGTAAACTGATATCAATTAATTATGGCCTTGATCATATTGACTGTCGTATGAATGCTGCAAGGCCAGTCAAACTTTATTCACCAAACAAACTTTGTATTTTCCGTGTAGCCTTTGATTCGTTCAATAAAATGAATAATTAATTTTTTTTTGTTTCGTTCACCGCGAACATCGTTGGATTGTCAGCCATGGCGTTTTTATGTTGCATGCTGAATATTGTGAACGTAAGTGCATTTTCCGCCACCTGTATTGCACGCCTACATATTGCGTCCTTGTACGGCGAATATAATTATGTCTTTAGGTTCGTTAGGCTCACCCATATCTTGTTATGAAAAGCAGTACCACCAGGTGAGAACTTGTAAGTTACCATCGCCTTAGCTAGACCTTCAGAACGTCTGTTTATTGTACCCACTTTGCTTCCTTTTGTTTTCGTACATGTGCTGATGGTGCTTTGTTCTGTTCGCATGCACATTAATCTTGTATAGGAACACTCTCACACATGAGTTCCACGTTACTCTCGACGTACTAAATGTCCCTTCCTTTTCCTCTCCTAGAATTAACGCCGTTGTTGAGTATAGGGATCGAGGCTTTAACAATTTATAGAACAATAATAATGCCAGCGGGACCTGTAGAAATTCCACTATTAATTAATGTTTTCACTTAGATTATTTTGACCTAAAGCAGTATTTGTAAAGTAACCTTCCCCGTCTAAGCTAACCTCCGCCTCTATAACCCTGACGACCTTCGCTTAACGTGTTGCACTCCATCTACCATAACACACCTCATCTAACATAGTTTAGTACTCTGATTTCACTTGTGGTTCTCGTAACTCTTCTGCCAGAAAAGAATTCACACTTGACCCTTGCCAAGCAAGGCAACGGGGAGGAAAAATTCAAATTGGTTCTGAAACCATGATTTTCTTTGCATCAACACCAAAATGTAGTCGTTTGTGCCTCTCAACAGTTTTGATAGTTTCAGTAATTATTGTTTTAAGANAACTCTTCTGACAGAAAATAATTCACACTTGACCCTTGCCAAGCAAGGCAACGGGGAGGAAAAATTCAAATTGGTTCTGAAACCATGATTTTCTTTGCATCAACACCAAAATGTAGTCGTTTGTGCCTCTCAACAGTTTTGATAGCTTCAGTAATTTTTTTTAAGATCCATTTATAACTTTTTGAGTTATGCTGCTGACACACCCATAATTCAATCATTTATGTGTTTTAACATTATTAACAACTCCTCTAAATTTCATAGAGATTGATTCATATCTATTCGAGTTATTGTGCTAACAAGCATAACAGTAAACACGGCGACAAACAAGCGAACAGAGTACCAGAGCATCACAAAAATATGGTCATTTACTCCCCGTGATATACAGAAATGTACCCCATAGCGCGATGTTTTCGCTACGCGACAGAAAATTGAATTCGAGGAATTCACACCACGCGAGTCATATAGCGCAAAATGCTCAGTGAAACTAATAGTCCATTGCTGAGGTTTTCTGCGATATTGATTCTAAGAAAATATGATATTTGCGGCAATTAAGATAACCTAGCATTTATTGACAAATTGAAGATACTGTTATACACCCAGTGATAGCCCAAAGTGTATTCGAACAGGCCATTACATTATATATGCATATTCTGTAATATGTATTTAATGAAAGGCACACTGTTGTGTCTTTTATTTCTCTACTATTTTTTTTTTTTAAATTGTTCTTTCACTACTTTTTGCGAGTTTAAATGATCTTTCAATGTTCATATTCGTTTCACCGGCTTCATGTTTCTCAATAAGCTGCCTTTCCATTGCGATATTTACTTTATTTCTAATACTTGATGTTTGTTTTTCTTACACTAAAATCCACAGGAAGAGTATATAAATTTTTAGTATATGTAGAAACATATATGCATGCTTAGGTATCCATCAAATAACAGCTGTTACACTGTATACATCCCACGATAGTTTCAACTAGAACGCCTAGTAGCGTAAGACCATCACCCGCGGTGGGAGCAAGTTTCATCTCCATCAAAATTCATGGCCAGCTAATCCTAGTTATTATCTCAGCCAAGGAGGTTATGTTTTCGTCGTACGTGTTTGTCTGTCTGTCTGTCTCTCACCAAGATAACTCAAAAAGTTATGAACCGATTTGGACGAAATTTACAGGGATTGTTAGGTATGTTAGGAGGAACTGATGATTAACTTTTGGTGAATATATATCCATCCGCTTGTTTGTTCGTCTGCCTCATTTTTCCATGCCATAGCTCAAAAAGTTATAAATGGATTTTTATGAAATTAACATGAGTTGTTAGGTATATAACAAAGAGTAAATGGCTAAATATTGGTAATGATCCATTTTTTTGTTCATTCGTTTGTCACGCTTCTTAATTTTATGCTTGTTAGCACAATAACTCAAAAAATAATCAATGGATCTTTTTGAAATTCATAGGGAATGTCAGTAATGTTAAAAGATATAAATGATAAAATTTTAGTGCCGATCGGATTGTTCGTTTGTATGTTTGACTCATGTTTGTTATAATTTTTGTTTGTAGAAGAAATCAAAAAGTTATGAACGGATCTTCAAGAAAATTGCACAAGCTGTTATTACTATCAAAAGGCACAAATGATTAGATTTTTAGTTTATGCAAAGAAAATTATGGTTTCAGAGCCAATTTGAATTTTTTGCTTCCATTGCCTCTCTTGGCGGAGGCATGCGCTCTCTGAGTGCTCTAGTTTTAGTATGGGTCACATCAAGGGCAACCCATCAGATTCCCTGCAAAAAGTCATGAACATAGCTCAACTCCTACCTGTTTTTGGATTGAGCGGAGAGTAAATTTCATCGCCGTCATTTTTTATGGCCAACTATTCCTAGTTTTTTAGCCTTGGTCGCATCGAGGGCAACCCACCAGACTCCCTGCAAAAAATATATATATATATGAACATTGCCCAACTCCTTCGACCACTTATTGGGTGGATAGACAAATATACTTAAATCTTCAACGGAAGCAATATCACCCTCTCTCACATCGTTTGCGGTTAATAGTTATAAAACTGCTAGCTTAAGTATAACCACAGATGTTAACGCGAGGGTAAAATAATGAAAATTATTCCAAAAATCTGGTTTGTATGTTTACTTCAACCCTTCAGTGGGCATACAGTGGGCCATAAGCCATAGGGTTGGGTTGTTGAGGTTCGCCCTTCCTATGTTATGGGGAGCTACACCCCAAGGGACTCTGTAAGCTACCATAACCATAAGCTAGGCCTTCGGGACGTCTGTCTTTCGTGCCCACTTTGCTTCCTTCCCATCCCATACTTTTACTGATCTTTCTTCCATATTTTACAATTTAGCTTCTCTAAGCTCCAAGGTTCATCTAAGAACGAACCTCAATTAAATTTCCAGTAGAACTGCACATGACCCCTGTAGAAATGCATACCTTTCACTTGGTCTATAAATTTGACCGACAAAGATATCAATTTCAGCACCCTACGTAAAAGATGAAGTCATTTTCTGACATGAGGACTGACTCTTGGAAACTCGGTAATTCATAAGAATTAGGGCGGAACTTGAACTTCTTTGTAATTGACTAATTCAAATCTAATTTTAATTTGTCTATACTGAAGTGTGAACCCATTACGGCTAAAAATAGTGCAGACCAGAACTCTGCTTGTCAAATTATTAGGCCGCTTTGTTTTTTTAATAATTCGCTCAAATGTGGTTATTTACTTACTGAATGATGGTAACATCTGTCCTTGAAGTAATTAACGAGTATTATTTCAAGCATCTGTCTGCTCATACTGCAGTAAAACATATTGGGTCCGCGCAGATATATATAAACAGTGACCATTTTTGTGCCACCGAAAAAATGCTACTGTCTTAAATTATTGATTAGTGACCAATAGAGGTGTTACTATAAGACAAAAACGTGATTTTATAAGGAATACTATAGTAACTACAGCACTCTGAGTGCACATACCTCCGCCAAGTGAGACAACGGTAGCAAAAAATTAAAATTGGCTCTGAAACCATAATTTTCTTTGTATAAACTTCAAAATCTGATCATTTGTGCCGTTTAATTGTAATAACAGCTTGAGCAATTTTCTTGAAGATCCGTTCATAACTTTTTGAGTTATACTGCTAACAAACGTTACGACAAACATGAGTCCAACATATTAACGAACGAACCGATCTGCTCCAAAATTTGATCATTTATGTCTTTTTACCATTACTAACAACCCCTAAAAATTTCATAAAGATCCATTCATTATATTTTGAGTTATTGTGCTAACAAACATAAAATTAAAAATAGTGACAAACGAACGAACTACCGGATCATTATCAAAATTTGGTCATTTACTCATTGTTATATACCTAACAACTCATGTTAATGTCATAAAAATCCATCCATGTATTGATTTATGTCATTGAGGAAAATGAGGCAAACAAAGAGTCAAGCGGATGGACATATCTTCACCAAAAGTTTATCATCTGTTCCTCCTAACATACCTAATAATCCTGTAAACTTCATCCAAAGCGGTTCAAAACTTTTTGAGTTATCTTGGCGACAGACAGACAAAGACACAGACAGACAGACAAACATGACGAAACCCTAACCTACTTGGAGGAGGTAATGAGGCAACAGTAGTTGTAAGGTTTATCGATTTTTAGTCAACTAGATAGATTAGCTTGTTGACTAATTGTGCTGTAGTTAGTTTTCAGTTTTACCGAGGTACAAATTCATCATTGTTTGCATTCGTAAGTCTCTAGGGATAGGTCAAAGAGCGGTGTGCCACTGAACATATACATCGAGTTTTTGTTTGATCCAACTTGGTGCGCATCAAGCTTTTGCTTCTCAAATTGTACACAATTGTTATTACCGAAAGTAAACCCGGTTTTGAAATTGCACATTTTGGTTTTTCCTGTTTGCTTCATGTATATATATATATATATATATAAGTAGTATAGAAAAGCGAGGCTACCGAGACAACCGTTCCTCTTCCGCTTTTCGCTGCAGAAGGAACGCTTATCTCGATAGCCTNATATATATATATATATATATATATATATATATATATGAGCATTGCCCAACTCCTTCGACCACCTATTGGGTGGATAGACAAATATACTTAAATCTTCAACGAAAACATTATCACCCTCTCTCACATCGTTCGCGGTTGATAGTTATAAAACTGCTAGCTTTAGTATAACCACAGATGTTAACGCGAGGGTAAAATAATGAAAATTGTTCCAAAAATCTGCTTTGTATGTTTACTTCAAACCCTCAGTGGGCATGCAATGGGCCATAAGCCATATGGTTAGGTTGTTGAGGTTCGCCCTTCCTATGTTATGGGAGCAACACCCCCATGGGACTCAGTAGGCTACCTTAACCATAAGCTAGGCCTTCGGGACGTCTGTCTTTCGTGCCCACTTTGCTTCCTTCCCATCTCATACTTCTACTGATCTTTCTTCCATATTTTACAATTTAACTTTTCTAAGCTCAAAGGTTCATCTGAGAACGAACCTCAATTAAATTTCCAGTAGAACTACACATGACCCCTGTCGAAAAGCATATACGTTTCACTTGGTCTATAAATTTAACTGACAAAGACATCAATTTTAACACCCTCCGTAAAAGATGAAATCATTTTCTGACATGAGGACTGACTCTTGGAAACTCGGTAATTCATAAGAATTAGGGCGGAACCTGAGCAATTCAAATATAATTTTAATTGGTCGATACTGAAGTGTGAATCCATTACGGCTAAAAATAGTGCACACCATAACTCTGTCTGTCAAATTATTTGGCCGCTTTGTTTTTTATAACAATCCGCTCAAATATGGTTAATTACTTACTGAATGATGATAACATCTGTCCTTGAAGTAATTAACGAGTATTACTTCAAGCATCTGTCTGCTCATACTGCAGTAAAACATATTGGGTCCGCGCAGATATATATAAACAGTGACCATTTTCGTGCCACCGAAAAAAATGCTACTGTCTTAAATTATTGATTAGTGCCCAATAAAGGTGTTACTATAAGACAAAAACGTAATTTTGTGTGAAACACTATAGTAACTAGAGCACTATGAGAGCACATACCTCCGCCAAGCGAGGCAACGGTAGCAAAAAATTCAAATTTGCTCTGAAACCATAATTTTCTTTGTATAAACTCCAAAATCTAATCATTTGTGCCTTTTAATACTAATAACAGCTTGTGCAATTTTCTTGAAGATCCGTTCATGACTTTTTGAGTTATACTGCTAAAAACGTTATGACAAACATGAGTTAAATATACTAACGAACAAACCGATCTGCACCAAAATTTAGTACCAAAATTTAATCATTTAGGTCTTTAACCATTACTAGCAACCCCTAAAAGTTTCATAAATATCCATTCATCATAGTTTGAGTTATTGTGTTAACAAACTTAAAATTAAAAACAGTGACAAATGAACGAACGAACAAACAAACGGATCATTACCAAAATTTGGTCATTTACTCTTTGTTATATACCTAACAACTCATGTTAATGTCATAAAAATCCATCCATATATTGAGGTATGGCAGTGAGGAAAATGAAGCAGACAAACAAAGAGCCAAACGGATGGACATATCTTCACCAAAAGTTTATCATTTGTTCCTCCTAACTGTAAGGGGAGAAAAAAAAATAACTATTCAATGGGAGTAAATTATTCATATAGAAATTTTATTGGGAAGTCACTTTTTTTTCTGTCTTTCGTAATACGTGACTATGACGCTTAACGACAATCTTTTGTCAGTGCGCACGGCCTTTGCAACCGCTATAGGGTTTTATCTGTCATTCCTGTTCATTGGCGGTCCAGCGCAAACATGTAAGTGTCCACCGTGTATAACTGCGAAATTTAATCGGTTACAACCATAGTAATAGCTACCGTTACTATGTGAAATATAAAGTCGTCGTAATACTAGGTCAACAACAGTGTACTTATTTCTTTAGCTACTTAGTAGGTTCTCTCTTCTCTTTGCAGGGCTGTGGAATTCAGGGAGGACCTCAAAGTGGGCAAAGGGATAGAACTCTGTGCCTAATTATATTGCCACTGACTTGCGCATGGGCCGTAACTATTTTTATTCGAGCTGACCATAGTTTTGTGCGACCAATAAGGGCCAGTTTTATTTAGAAATATTACTATGCTCTGCGACCAAAAGTAAACGCTCCTTGTATTAAGCAGATATTGTTAATTAATTTTACGGTTTTTTATGAAAACTGCAGTTTCCTTTATACCCCCTTGTTGATTGGAAGTACCATTGGCAAGCTAAGTTCGGACCTAAGAACTGGAGGGGAGATCTTCTTATCCTACCCCAGTTGAAATTTACACTAACATACCTAACAATCCCTGTAAATTTCATCCAAATCGGTTCAAAACTTTTTGAGTTATCTTGGTGACAGACAGATAGACAAACTGATAGACAAACATGACGAAAACATAACTTCCTTAACGGAGGTAATGAGGCAACACAGTAATTGTAAGGTTCATCGATTTTTAGTCAACTAGATAGATTAGGTTGTTGACTAATTCTGCTGTAATTAGTTTTCAGTTTTACCGAGGTACAAATTCATCATTGTTTGCATTCGTAAGTCTCTAGGGATAGGTCAAAGAGCGGTGTGCCACTGAACATATACATCGATGTTTTGTTTGAACCAACTTGGTGCGCATTAAGCTTTTGCCTCTCGAATTGTACACAATTGTTATCACCGAAAGAATGTTGTAAACTCCGTTTAGAAATTGCACATTATGGTTTTACCTCTTTGCTTCATGTATATATATGTATATTCGTGTATAGGATTGTGTTTTACAGCTGTTGAACCTCAATGTCTTTTTATTGAAGGTGTGTCTCGCAAGTGAATATACCACTTTCAATATAGGTGGGTTCTACCCTCTTGGATGATAGTTTTGAGCCAAGTTGTAGAAGAAGACAGTTTCATCAAGGAGAACACTCTTATGAGACCTACCTAATAATGTAGTACGATAAAAAGAATGAATGCAAACAAAGATAACCTTTCTTTCCTTAGCTTGGAGCTGTTCCGACTCATTTTACTTCAGTACATACAGATGAGTGTTATCATTATTCAGTGAGAAAGTAACTGGTTTCTATCGAATAAACAAGTTGTGATGAAGAAGAAACAGAACTGCCTGATAAATTAACACGTAGTGTAAATAATAATTTTGCCGCTATAAAAAGTATGTAGAATGCTTGTTTAATTACGTTGGACGATTATCCCTATGCAGTATTACAGAAATAGTACAGTTTCTGCTCTGCTTAATACAACCAGCAAACGAGTAACTATGGTAGGCTTCTTTGTGCCAGTTTTATGTGCTGATGTCAACATTCTATCGTAGTTTCAATTTTTTTCTGGATATGAATAAATCTACGGATAACACTAAACCTGTTTCGTTTACTCGATAGTCTAATGTATTTTCAACTTTCGCTTCTAACATTCGTTTATAATCGCGCTATCTATAAATCACGTACGGAAACACTCAAATTTTTATTTTAAACTGTTTTTCCGAGGTTCTCAATGAAACTTGACACATTGACAGACTTTATATAGGTAGGTAAAACAATTGTGAACTTACATTTCCCAAATAGCAGCAGCTTCTACATTGCAGCAGTATTCGAAAGCTTGCTCGAGTTTTTTTTTTAATTGAATGGGAAGCATGTTCTCCTTCAAAATATTTCTTATCAAACTGCAGAGCCTCTTTACAACGTCGGTACTCAAGTTATCCCAATCACAAGACTGCCTCCACCGATCGCTACAGTAGTAGTGTAGTTTTCATTTGGGCAATCTTTACTATTTACATCGTTTGAGCCGAATTGACTGATTTTTTATCCAACTAAAGAAAATTCTTAGATCAAAAACAGCTGATTTTCTTTCTTTATCTACAGTAGCGTTACCCATGCTTCTACCTATATCTGGGATATGGTTCGGGGCAGAGGCTTATTTATAGATGCTCTATAGTTCAGGGACCCTTCAATTATCTTGCAAACTGCTGTGGATGGCCAGTGCTCAGCGTTGTGCCTGAACGTACTGTCCCTTCCGGTGTAACACTGTAAGCATTTCTCCATCGGTTCTCACACTTACTACAGAGATACAGCATCTCGTCTGCTTCGAGCTGGAAGGATTTGTACCACTTCTGCGCAGTTTGTTCTCGCAACATTCAAGCTTGAAACTTCGACCTTTGTCACTGTATTTCAAGGTACATGATATTAGTTAAATTCATGCATTGGAGCTGTCTTCCCAGCTAATGGTAAAATTTCCTTGGAGGAGGGCTCGAGCTGTGAAACTAACATGCTGGTGCTGGAGATAGATCCTCTTCAACTCAGAGTGACTGCACGGTTGTAGACGATCTCAGATTGTCTAAGCTATAGAGTCATTGACCGAAAACCCGCATAACAACATACTGTCACCCTATACCATCCTTGAGTTCGTTCAAAGAACATGTGCCTTAGCCCGGTGAGTTTTTCCTCTTCGAGGTCCAGGAGTTGCTGCCACTTCGGTATCTTAAATAATAAAACTAAAGCCCTTCCTGACTGCGTTCAGGGTTTTTTTTTTTTTTTGCATTCACGTTCATCTCCTTCGGTTTGATCTCGGTCTTATTATCTCAGCGAAAGAGGTTATGTTTTCGTCTAGTTTGTCTGTTAGTCTCTTTATTTGCTATTCTGTTATTCTGTCCGTGTCTGTCATAAAGATAACTCAAAAAGTTATGAAGGGATTTCGATGAAATTTACGGCGATTGTTAAGTATGTTACGAGGAACAGATGATAAACTTTTGGTGAAGATCCGTGCTTCCGTTTGTTTGTCTGCCTCCTTTTTGTCAATGCCATAACTCAAAAAGTTACCGACTGATTTTCATGAAATTCACACGAGTTGTTAGGTTTATTACGAAGAGTAGATGACCAAATTTTTGTGATGATCTGTTTGTTCGATCGTGTGTTTGTTACTGTGTTTGATTTTGTGCTTGTTAGCGCAATAACTCAAATACTTTTGAATGGATCTTTATGAAATTTACAAGAGTTACTAGTAATGTTTGAAGACATAAATGATTAGATTTAGGAGCAGATCGGTTGGTTCCTTGGTTTGTTAGACTTATATTTGTCATAATGTTTGTTAGCAGCATAACTCAAAAATTCATCAATGGATCTTCAAGAAAATTACAGAACGTGTTTATTCTTTCAAAAACACAAAGAGATTAGATTTTGGTGTTGATATAAAGAAAATCATGGTCTCAGCACCAATTTGAATATTTCGTCACCGATGTCCTGCTTGGCGGAGGTTGTGCTCTCAGAGTGCTCTAGTTATTACTTTAACGGCGCTGACCGTAGTTAGAGCGCGATAATTCGAGGGCCGCCACTTCAAGGATGATCGTAGTCAATTCCCATTTCATAAAATACCTGTAGAATATATTTTTTTATTTTGTAACTTGCTGAAACCTTACATCACTGGTTTTGTCTTATCCTCACAGCGGTGACCACTGTTTACTGTACTTTCGGCACTCATTTTCCCAAATCTTGACAGTTGTGATACTTAATGTGATTTGAGAGCTAATTTTTGCCATTTTGAGTTGATTCGCACTCTGCAGGTACAGTAAATGACTCACTATACTGTTTTAACTATAGAACAATTCATATATTCGTTAGCATGAGGTCACAATTCTCAAGAAGAAGACTCACTCAGCATCGCTACACCGAAGTACTAGAAACACGCACATTAGAGCACGTACATGCTGCCGTGACTAGAGTTAAGGACCCCATAGTTATACACGCTCAGGCGTTCGGTCGTCCTGAGCAAATCTGGCCCACATCCGGTCAGGTCGGTTTCAGAGTGTGTGGGCACAAGAGGCGGCATTGTTCAGAATTTTCACGTCACAATTGCATCACGCAATTGTTGCAGCGAGGAATCTTAGTATTTCCACAATGGCGTGATGCAATTGTGACGTCACAACTCGGAACGTTTCAAAGGTTTGGTGCAAACACTCAAATCTGACAGAACTTCAATAGTAAATGAACTGTGGTATGGATCTGAACAGCACTGCATCAACACATCTGTCGCACACAACACCTGCTGCACTTCCGAGGAAGAGCGTCAAGTTTTGACTGACTTTATAGAACTTTATAAGGACAATCCCTGCCTGTGGAAAGTAAAGTCAAAAGAATAGCCTATAGCGACAAGAAAAAAAATGCAGCCTATGACTTGCATGTTGAGAGATTGAAAGAGATGGCCGGCGAAGCAACTAGAGAGCTAATCACGAAAAAATTAATACCATGATTAGTTCCTTTAGAAGAGAGTACCAGAAAGTTTTGTCCTCTATGAAGTCAGGTAAAGTATCCGCATATTATCAGAAAACAAACTTTTCTTAATCTCACTGACCTAAAGAACTGTGATTTTTATTTCACATATCAGTTTACTTTCAAGACTTTTCTGATAATTTGTATTTTGTATCATAACGCAAATAAATTTAATTCATTTCTATCTAGGGGAGAAGCCATGATGTTCACTCCACTGTGTCTCAGAGAGCAGTCGCACTGAGATTAGCTTTGAGGGAGACTGAATAGTGTGTGGGTTTGTCTCAGTGATGTTGTTGGTGTGAATTTTACCAAACACTGAGTTGACGCGTTGAGCAGCTGCTAGGATCTTCGGTTCCGGTAGATGTCGTGGGCTAGGATGACCTTTAGGCGTCGTTTCTACGCTGGAGTTCCGCAGTAAGTCCCGCAGCTCCAGCAAGTCACTTCGCTGCTGGTCGGATAGGTCAGGTTCTGTCTCTTCGTCCATCGAGTCGCTCAGGCTCATATCGTGGGCCGGTAAGTGCTGAGGCCCACATCGAGGCGACTGGCTGGGGTCGTCCGAGTCGATCTCAGATGGGACGTAGTTCGACAGTAGAGTGTCACTAAGTTCCTAGTTAGAGTGACCTGGCATAGATTCTAACGCTGGAGTTTCGGAGTAAGTCCCGTGGCTCCAGCGAGTCACTCCGCTGCTGGTCAGACACGTCGGGATCTGTCACGTCTTCTGATTCGCTCTGGCTCATATTGTGGGCCAGTAAGTGCCTAGGCCCACGTGAGGGCGACCGGTTCGGGTCGGCAGAGTCGATCTCAGACGGGACAGCGCCTAAGTTGGGGGTTTCCTCCGATGAAATGGAGGGTCGCCTAACAGGTTCCGCAATTAGGGTGCTAGGCGGGGTCACAGGTCGGGTTGGAACCTGGCGCGCAGGTTCGTCAGCGGATGAAGAGGCAACTTGAGCTTCCATCTGCTCAGCGATTTGAAGCCGTTCCTCTTCGCTGAGGAGGTTTTTGCTGCAGATTTGCCGGATTTGGCCACTAAGAGAAGCCTGTGGGAAATTGCCCGAAATTCCTCTCTAGTCCCACAGCTACTTGAGGCGCTTGAGATAGCCTGGCCCCTAGCGCTTGCTGGCGACGAAGCACTCCCACAGCACAACTCGGTCTTCCCTGGACCACTTGTGGCGCGTACGGCGTTGCATCGGGACAGTAGCCTCCTCCGCCCCCGGCGGAGGAAGGGGAGCCTGCTTCCTCACACTCCCCTCTCCAGTAGCATTCACACCAGCGTCGGAATCCTGGCTAACCGATTCCGACGGGTGAGTATCGCGTTCCTGAACGGCCCCTGTCTCACCCACAGGAGACCGGACGAGCGAGCTACCCAGTCTAACTGAGGTACCCTTTACGCCGTGAGAAAGGGTACCTCTATTATGACTCATTTTCCTGGTTGCCTGGTAACCCTCAGGCGGCGGGGCCTGATGACCCTCAGGCGGCGGGGCACCTTAGCGTTCCATCTATCCCAACTGACGAACGCATTCAACCAGTTGACTCTTCCACCTGAATCAGCCGTTGGTCTTCTCGTTGGCTACCTTCGACTTTGATGGTCCTTTCCAGCCATCAGGGGTGCTCTACCCACCGACTGTAAGATCGTACGCGTGGTTAAGCTCAGATTCAGTATGACCGGCCGGTGACCTGCTGGAGGTTAACTGGATTCGTCGCCAGTGTTTCGGCAGGTTGTCGTTGGCCTTCGATTGTTGTTATTATTATTGTTATTTTTGTTATCAAAACTTCACGCTTGAGCTCCCACGGACAGGTAATACAACCCAAATGGAGCATCTTGCAACACCGGGAAGCTTAAAACGCTGCTAAAGGAAATCCAGCAAAAAAAAAAAAATAATACGGCCGACTTAAACGCCTGCCGGCCAATACGACCATAAGCCGATGCCAGCAACAGATTCCAAACCTTAGCCGATCATGGCACGAAGCACCGACTGATTAGTTCGATTAATTCGATATCCGACAGCCTCCAAAGGGAAAGAGTGCGCTCCCAAAAAACATTCAGAGCAATGAGAGAAGAATACAACCAAAGCCTCTCATTATTGTACACCTGATAAAACATACATAGCTCTGCTACTCTACTCCTGTGGGACAGGTTCACTAGATCATTCTCGGCGCACAACCTGCTGGATGAACTAACAAGTCGGTCCAATAGACGCAAGTGAGTGTCAGCAGCTGAAGCCCAGACCGGTGAGCAACACTCTAACACAGGCAGCAAAAACGCAAAAAAACGTCTGGGCAACCTGACTGTCACCAAACACAGAACTCACCTTACGTAGGAGCCCAATCTTAGTGAAAGTACGTGTCACCAATCTCCTAATATGCGGCTCAAAATTAATCTCCAAAGAGCTAGACTCCTGAAGCAAAGTGCCATCAATCTCCAGTTGGAGAAGTTGCATTATAAGTGTCCGAAACCGACTGATAACCATCGACTTGGTTTCACTTGCATTCAGCTTCATACTCCAGGCGGAGCACCACGCACTAATGCGTGACAAATCCCTTTTCAGAGACTGAGTGACATCATCACGAAAGCGAGGAGCAGGTATAACTACCATCAAAATGGAATCGTCGGCATAGTTGATCATCGTGTTTTCAAGCGAAGAGAACATATCGTTACTATAGAGAACGAACAACAGCGGGCCAAGCACACTGCCCTTTGGGACTTCAGACTCAACCCCGATAGAGGCGCTCAAAACGCCGTCAACAGACACACTCACGTTCGCTCAGAAACAAACAGAACCCTACCACCCACACTCCAGCTTGTATAATAGACCCCTGTAGTTAACCCTGTCAAACACTGCGCTATAGTCCAACTGGACATGGTGGGCCTCCGACCTACAATCCAGCGCAGACTGTAAATGGTGTGACACCGATAACAGAGCGTCTCAACAGCCCAAGCCAATTCTGTACGCAAACTGACCAGCAGGCAGTAACCCCGTAACCTCAGCGAAACGACCAAGCTTACCATCGATCAACTTCTCGATCACCTTCGACAAAATGAGCGTCAGTGTGATGGGTCGATAGGTGGCAACATATAGGGCGACACCGGATCCTTAGGAATGGGAGTAATATCGCCAGTACGCCAACAACAGGAAAATTTCCTAACCGCATCAGGCGCCGGAAGATCACTGCAAGCTTGGGGGAAAGAATATCAGCCAGCTGCTTATAAAACAAAGGAAACATGCCCACCCGATCCATACATCCATACGGATCAAGACCCTCAAGCAGTACCTTGATTGTACCAGATCTGAACGCCAAAGAGGTCAAGCGAGGTTCAGAGTGGCATCCATGAGGCAATGCTCTAACATCTCTGCTCTGCTTCCCGTCAAAGTGAGCCAACAATAGCTTTGCCAGGGGATCAGTAATGATGCTCCACCTGGACCAACATGGTCCGGCAACGAAGGTTCAGCACCGAACACTGAAGCCCTTAGCTCACTCTACCAACGATGTGGATGGTCAACACTCAGCAGAGACTCCCTGGAACGCTGCCTCAGACAACGCTGTGCCTCCTCATACACACGCTTGGCCTCGGCTCTACGCTCAACATAGGTCTGTCACAACGTGCGGTCACGTGAACACCACCATGAAAGATACGACGCTTGTTTATCTTCAAAAGCTAACCGACACTGATCATCAAACCACGGCTTATCCCGAGACCTCACAAGAATAGTTCTCTTAGGGACAAACCACTCCATGATGAACACAGTCAAGTCGTTAAGCTCAGAGACAGGATCTTCACTGTGAATAATCTGGCGCGTAGGTAACGGTCTTACTGCCGGAGTAATAGCCACCCAGTTAGCCCTGCTCTTAACGAATACCACTCTCCTAGTGTCTACCACAGGAACAACCTGATTATGGTCCAAGGACACAACAAGATGTGAGTGGTCTGAAGAGCCAATAGAGGAGCCAGCTTACACCGTCATCAAGTCCTTGACATCAGTCTTAACGAGGTCGAGACAGTTACCTGCAATATGCGTGGACCCGCGAACAAGCTGCACACAACTAGACAAGGTGCAAGAGTCCAGCGTAGTCACACCATGACAATCAGTCGGTGATGCAGATGTCAACCAGTCCCTGTGGTGTGCATTAACGTCACCCACAAAAACACACACTGACTTGGGATCCGTGCTTTGGATCAAGGCCATCGCCGTCAATAAACAGCCATAAAGAGAATCATCAGTTGCAGGGCTCCGATATAAGGAGATAAAATAATAATTATTCAGTCGGCCAACCACCCTTACAATAATGATCTCATGACAGGCGCATTCGTGCACTGACTGACGGTAAGCATAGAATCCTCTCCGGACATAGACGGCCATCCACGGAATCCAGGCCCCGATTCGCACAGCCTGCGAAAAGGGGACTGAAAACCCGCAAAGGCAAGCTCAGCGCCGTGCATTCTGCCAGCCACCAATGTCTTGGAGCAGCACACGACACCCCACCATGGGACACAAAGTCCAGCTCCGCGAGGTTCGCATGCAGTCCTCTAATATTAACAATAGAGGAGACGACACTCCCGAGCCCGACACGTTCCCGGGTTGCTTTCAACATCCCCACTAAGAAAAAGAAAGACAAGAAAGAATAAAGGAACATAAATATACACTAATGTACAGATAAATACAGAATTATACACAGAAGAAACAGAGAATCCCTTAAACAGAGAAGATGATATTAAGCATAGTAAAGTAAAAAAAAATTGACCGACAGTAACGATAGCTACGAAAGCGGCCAGCAATGTACACGCCCCAGACCCTGCCATTACCTTTACAGGCTGTGGCCGAAAAGAAGAAGAAGAGAAAGGAAAAGAAAAGAGCATCAGGTGGTACTACCTGATGGAAGAGAGAGAGGAGCAGACTGCGGAAGACTGAGTACCTAGCAGCTATGGCACTAGCCTGTTCATCTCCTCTCAGGGAAGCCGTTGGACCAAAAGAGGTCTCATCCGCCTTTAGAGTGGCATTTCCTCCAACTCAGGGGCTACCCAGAGCCCCAAACGCAAAGCCAGCTCATACAAACAAAGAGAGGGCCGGTGGCCGAACAATGGGGGCGACCTGATACCAGTGTCATACTACGCCACGCCACCGGCTCCAATACTTACGGCAAACGAGCTGTACTTCTCATAAGTGAGTAGGTACTCCTCACCTCTTCCTAACATCATTCGCGCTGCATTGTTTAACTGGGCTACTTCTTATCCTTTCTCCATTGGCCTGAACATCATTACCATGTGAAATGATCAAACCGCGGAACAATAAGTGCCTTCACTTTGACACACTCGGCGCTCGCAACTTCGACAAACTCATTTTAATGCAACCGAAAATGTTCTCTGCTTGATATTTGATGGTTTGCAATGAATTTCTATTTAGCAATGCCAATTGTGTAAAACGCGAAGATAATATTTCGTGCTTGAAGAGTCCCTGTTCATAAGTAACTGTTACGTAACTACTGGTAACATTGTGGTACTTTATTATACTCTTTGCTATTCTGCCGTGTAGAAGCTTGACTATAGAAAAAGTTGCTATCACTGCGGTACACGGTTGATTCATAGTTTTACACTAGCGGTCTCCAACAAAAGCGTGAATCCCAAGTGGCCCCTTATTTTCAGCATATTGATGTACTGTTATTTTATTTTATTTTTTTTTTGCAGGGAAGAGAAATATAATAAACCCAATAAAAAATAAATGTAATCGAAGACTCTCAATCACTTTCAACTTGGATGTAGCGCGGCCCACTGGTTGGGAGCCCCAGTTACAAAACAAAGATTAACCGTGTTGTAAGCTAGCAAACAGTTCTTACAATTTTCTCTCTCTCTCTCTCTCTTTCAGATACACACTGATGTCGACAGGCGATGTTCTTGATCATATTGGTCATGCATCGTTCTGTATAGTCAACCATATAATTTGAAAAAGATTTCATTTTCCGCGTTGCTGTGGATGCGTACTGCATTTGAATAACTTGTTATTCATTGTTTTGCTCGTCAATATTATCAATAAGGTACAGTTTTTATTTTTATTTGTGCTGTCAAAAGCAAATTTTCCGGCAAGTGTGGCATGCATATTTATATCTTGCTGCAATGCATGCTGTACCGTATATCTTGCATTTGTAATCACTTCGTTGTAGTGCGATTGCACCAGAGTAACGATTCTTTAACTCCAAAGAAAACAATCAGCGCTTCAACTCGGAAGAAATGAGAAAAGTGTCTGTAATTATTTCAATATGAAATGGTGCACATGCAATGTGCGTTTAGTTAGAAAAGCCCGTATTTCATATTATTTAGAGAAAGAATATTCCCTTTCCTCTTATAACTGTAATTTCTGGGTTTCTGGATTGTTTCTGTGATATCGCTGGGACTGTCTGTTAATAGTGTTGTTGACGTAGAGTTTCCCTCACTACCCTTAATTAAGTCACAAGCACGGAAGTTCTGTATTAGCGTATTTGTTCAATGCTGCTTGACCTGCGCAATGCGCATGCTCTCGACTGTTCTTGGGTAGCACTGACGGTAGTATTACTATTGTCACTTTATTGGAAGACTTCTCTGATATACATATATATGTAGATTACACGTTTTTATACAGTGCCCATTTTATAAACTACCGGTACATATAATGTTGCCTATGTGTATCATGAATACGTAGCAAAATTATACATATCTTAAAACAGCCAAATTTATTCGTTGGTTTTATTAATTATCCAACCAACGAACTCATACTATTTTACTAGTGTGGGTCCCTCCAGCTTTGTATTGAGAGACTTTATACAGTGATTCTGATGTTATTGTTATCATTAAAATGCACCAGACTGGCTTTTTATTGACGTATATGACATCCTGGTGTATCCATGATACAGAGTCAAAACCTATATTTTCAGTGATGATTGGGAGCCACTAAAAAGTAACTAATGTCTTTGAAAAAGTTTTTAATGCTCTCAGGCATTAGCTATATCTCACATGTTTTTTTTTTTACTTAAAATCTTCATAGCAGTTAGAAATGCTCAGTCTTGGTTGGAGTTTTCGTTCCATCCGGGCATAATTTATTTCACTTGTGCTTTTTTTAGCTGAATCTATTCGTGGTAATTGAAGCTTCACGCTGGAAAAAAACGTCAAGCTATATTCAATTTACATTGCAACCAAATTTTGACCCTTGAAGGTTAAACTATCGGCTGGTATTCAGGTTACAGTAAGTCCTGAGCATTTCCGGTGAATTGTTTTGGTTGGGCTATATAAATATATTTTTTTGGGCTGCTCAACTTTTGACCAATTCTAAACAGATGTTCGCGCCTTACCTTCAGGAGGGATATTTGCTCTCGCTCACTCATGGCATTGGAACTTGCGTTTCTTCAATGGAAGATCAATCACGTCTGCAGGTATGAGACCTGTCTTACAACAAAACCTATAGTGGAAGCAGAAAGGGCTAAAACCTTCATTACAAAATTATCGCCACCAATTTTGACGACAGGACCCTCAGGTGAATAAATAAATATTTATTTGTTTCGTTCGCGACACGCTCTTAACGATATAGAGAGGCAAACAATAGGCCAGGTTGCAAATTTTGTCATCATAATGCGTTTTGATAGAGATCGAAAGGCTAAAAGCAGACCGGGTTCCTGAAGATAGCCAGAGTCAGAATGGAGTCCTTATCCCTACAAATGAATGCACTTCTTGCTATGCCGACACTGAAATTCAAACAATGAAGACATTTACCACTTCACTTAGCTCTCCCATAGAGTCTGCGTTCTATTACTTTCTTCACGCACTGGGGCTGTATTATTTGCTCTCAGTTCACGAAGTACAAATTGAGTACCTGCAAAATTTTCGTTTCTGTCGCTGGTTTACAGACAATCATTTACTTCCAGCAACAATCCTTAACTTTTGGCTAGGTCTGAACTACTTGGTATGTTTTGGTTTACATTTTTAAGAGAACAATTTTGTAGAATCTTCTTATTTTGTAAGTAATTCATGCATTATGACCTAATGTTAACTTGGTGAAAATTTCAGTGTGATAACTGATATATATCGGTGTTGTTTCCATGCTTTGAATTGTTATTATTAACATACTTACACAAAACTGGGGGCGTGTGAACGGAGGAAACTCCATAAGGTAAATAAACCCATACACAACCAGCTCGGCGAGCGAACAAAAACGAAAGAGATCAGAAATCACAGAATAGCTCTGTTTACAGTGTTTACAGATCGTATAAAGCTGCCAATACCCGCACCAGCAAAGACAGAGCCATCAAGCCCATTCCAAACATCCACACATGATGGAAAAAACGAACGAGAATGCTTTCCTGTAGGGCATCGTACCGGTTCCAAGGCAAACTCATGAAGAGCACCTGTATGTCGAATGTACCTCACCCGAACAAATGGCTCCGGACAGAAAATTCCACAGTGGATGACTAGGGCAATTATATATTTTATATAGAAAGCAGACGCGTCCAACTCGGCGATGATACGCCAGATCACAATGCATGGCCCCATCCAGCATGAACACACTTCGACGAACCACCCTGTGTGCAAATTCAGATGACAATCGGCAGCCTGTATTCCAGAAAGAGAGGTCATAGCAATTGAAGCAGCGACGTCTCAACTCCACCAAGCCAAACACCCTCCAAGCACGTCGCATAAGACCAATTTTCTGCGATGCACGTGAGGCAACCGAACGGATGTGGGACTTAAGCGTCAACTTTGGATCAAAATTAACACTAACGATTACTAAGTCATCAACCACAGGAAGTGACACGCCATCCAGTGTGAGGGCTGGGAAAGCAGGTCTCACTGAACGTGACCTAGACACGAACATGGTCTTAGTCTTGCCTGCATATATCCTCATCCCCTACCTATAACACCAGGAATCAATCAGTTCCAAATCACGCTGAATGGATTCTGTAACATCCAACCTATTACTAGGATTATCGTAAACAACCAGCAATATAACATCGTCAGCGTAACCAACAAGTAAATTATGAACAAGATGAAGCAGGTCCGCTGTATATACGATGAACAACAAAAGGCCCAGAACACTACCTTTTGGGACACCAAAAACCACATCCAAAAACTAAAAACTCACTCCTCTTCCCATCAACAACTATACACATTGGTGTCTACCAGATGAAAATTGACTAATTACCGCGAAAACTGAACCACCAATACCCATCAATCACCGAAGTCAAGCTGTACCAACCTTGCCTCATGACCCCCATCAAGAGCCAGCTGCAACATATGAGAAATGTGTAGCAGAGCATTACAAGTTCGCAAGCCCTTACGTAAACCATACTGTGTTTGGGGAAGGACACCCTGCTTCTCAAGGAAGCGAAGTAACCTCGACCCAGCCAACTTCTCTTAAGCTTTCGACAAAACAGGTGTGATCGAGACAGGTCTATTGTCGGAGATTCGAGGTCACTTGACCCACACGCCAGCATTCCGGAATAGAGTCCAGCCGGAATAGTACAAAAAGCATTTATGAACTAACGCACTTATTAAAAGTAGAATCGAATTGTTTTTGGAGTTTGAAGTTGCGGAGTGGGTATGTTCGCACGAAGTCGTCTTCAGACAGCTGATAGCTGGAAGTGGCGCACCGACGACGGCCCACGGAACGATCTTGACAACAGCAGTGACAAGCAAGATTCAGCTTCATGAGAAAACATGAATAACTAAGTTAGGCGTGTGCTAGGTCCCAACAGTTCACATTTTACTTATGGCATTACTTTTGAGGGTTATATTAAAAGACCCTTCAATAAGAAACCTAATAACTCATGGGCATAAATTAAGTAACTCTAAATGTAGAGTATTATTAAAGCTAATAATTACAGCATTGCAAAGCCCGGGGTACAATATCAATTATTCAGATTCTCAGTCTGATGCCAATTTTTAGATTGCCCTTGAGTATGAGAATCCTACTAAAAGGGCCAGAAAACTGAACCCTTCTCGAGGGGAAAAAACTTCGCTTTAATTTGATAGATTTTAAATTTAGAGAGATTCGCTTATAACCATGGGGCAAACTAGCCCTGCAAAAAGGGGCAGAAAACTGATCCTACTTCGAGGAAAAAAAAAAGCTGCGAGAGTTAAATCACGCAAAACCCCAGGTCCAAATATTACTAAATGCATTTAGCTTGAAGATGACCATAAGGCATAAAAATCCTACGGAGAAGGGCAGAAAACTCGCCATACCTCGAAGGAAAAAAAAAGTTGCGAGAGTTACCACGCGAAGCCAAAGCTATAATCACTACCAAATACACCTAGCTGGAAAAGAACTTATATGACCATAGGGCAGAAAGCCTGAGGTCTGATGTTATCAGTTAAAACACACAACCCTAGGGCATAACATTCAACCCTTTGACGAGGACAAAAAAAAAAGGCTGCAATAGTTAAACCATACGAAACCCCAGGTATAATTTAAATCTGACCACAATTCAATCCGGGTCGAGAGCCGAACGAGGCAGCAGTAGTCAAGCTGATGCAAAGCCCAAAGCCGTGAGTGTAACCGATGTAATATTTTAATTTTAGTTCATCTTATTCTAGCACCTCAAATTAATATGAGTAATCAGACTTTCGGATATATATGTATAGCTATATAGATTTAAAAAATATTATTAAATTTATCCATTAAGTGGAAATGGTGCAACGAATAGTTTAATTTAATGTTAGAATTTTACCAACCAATATTAATGAAAATTGATAAGAGAGCATTCGCAATTTAGTATGATCACCGCGTAATTTATTTAAGGGGTCTAAGAACTGGAATTTTTTAGTAAGAACAGCAATGAGGCTCGTGCAAGACGAGGCGCCTACCTATCATTGCAAATGACCTCACGCATATTTCCATGTAAAGTCCAAGCGTCGGCACGGCTGACCAGATGATCGGGAGCTGCACATAATAGGGACGCCACTTACTACGATCCTCACAAAAAAATACATCTCGGTAAAATACGAACAGCTCTCAATATTAACATTTTATTATCTACAAGACTCAGCGACTGCAGAAAATTGATTTATTCTACGAGTGGTGAGAGTTGGAAACAGTAATTTTTTATTAGTTCTTGTGAGTGACTTCTTACATCAATTTAGTTTACAGGGAATGATTGGATGACGATGTATTCCGTCATCGCTGCTGGTGTAGGGCGGCGTGTGTCAAGACTTCCCTGTTGTTGCTAATCACACCTGAGGAGCTACCACCAGTGTCTATATGTTAGTAAGATCTGTGAAGAATTATGACGGCATTAACCAACGAATGACAATACATACAGTCGATCCGCTAATTCCTCCACATCGAGACCAACGGATTTGGTCGCTATAACCGGCTGGTCAAATAGAGAGAAGTTAACTTTAGGTAAGTCTGTGCTAATGAGTAGACTAACACTAATTTTCTACGAAGTCTCAACTGTAGAAAAAAAATTTGTATAGTGGTGACTGGCTTATTTTACAGTGCAAAAGTTGACTTACTGAAGTCCCTCTTTCATTACCTAAAACTCTATTCATAAGATATCTTAGATTTACTTGTGCCAACAACTAATTTGTGATTGTTTTCTTTTAATTATATCCCAACAGTGTTTCTCATTTGTCATTTGAAACAAATTTAATATTGAGGAGCTTAGTGATTTTAAAGGATTAAATTATAAACTAACCACTTCTAAACAGTAAAAAACTGAACGTTTTTAGTTAGCTTTGATATCACAAAATCATAACGTACGTCCAGTTCAGACTTTGGGCTCTTCTCATATCCTTCTTACGAAAACTATTATGGCAAATTGTCAGTACAATTTCTTAGTCTCGTCATGGCCGATCATCACCATTTCCGTGTCTTGCATCGGTTCTCCGCCATTGTTCTCGTTCACGTAGTAATTTCTGTCTTGTTCATAAAGGTGACCCATTTTTAGCACTGTTGAAATATTGTGCTTACGTGGGGCGTTTCTTCCACTTATTTTTTGCTCTTGAGTACATCTGAACCAAAATTATTGAAATCCAAGAGTTTAAGCGATCGCGATTTGAGATTCAAAAAAAGGACATATATACGTAGACATCGCAAATTGGGCAGTTTCCATCACTGGTGCGTAATTGCGTGACTTGCCGTTGTTAGAACTTGCCGTGCGCTAGGAAAGCTATTTGGTTTTCTCTGTACATGTTTCGGTTGAATGGGTCGCTTTGTTGCCCTCTTAGGTCAGGTGAAAGCTTCATTAATTTTGCATATTTCCTGCAATAACGAGCTACAGAGCTAGTTACGATTTCGAAGCTGTTGGTATAGCGTCAGCTGGCCGTTGTGGCGTTAATCTTTTCCATTTTCAGGTCATTGAGGTTAACAAATTGTAAGTGTGATTTTCCCTGACCCTGACGGTCTTAGAAAAGTGACACCTTTCAACTCATGAAGAGTGTTTAGTCATAAGCGTCATAAGGGCCATGTCAGGGGGCTCTTAGGCCCAGTAAAATATTCCTAACCCCCCTATAGTTTTGGATATTTTTTCATTTAAATATACATAGGCTATGTGTCTGCTAAAAATAGGGCAGATTTGTGCACACACTCCAGGGGATAAGCATTCCCTCATTACTAGCGGCGCTATACTGTGTTCAATACTGATTTGCTAATTGCCATCAGTTTTCTTTAATCGTTCAGAGATGTTTGCACCACATACTACTGTTATGCGGTCCATAGGATTTTCGAACCGATGAGATTTCTCTGTTTCAAAAAACCCACAGAGCGACCACCCATTTCTTTGTAATATAAACTGGTTTCATGTGCGTTGTAACTGCTGTCACAAGGACTGAACTGATTTGTTCCGTAAATTTGCAATTTTTAGCACGGGCAGAATCATCACTGGCTTTCTCTCCATAGGCATATTTAAATTTGATGCCACTACACACTTTTCAGCGTGATAGACATTCTGCATGCTCGGATTAGGGGTATTACCCGAACTGCTAGTATAATAAAGGAATGTTGCTTGGACAATATAATGATAAGAAGCTTGTTCAGAGCTCGATGCTTCTATGTTCGTAGACTCACAAGTAAATGGCACCATCACCTCTATGACGGCACCTGTAGGTTGTTGTAGGTAACTTGATATTATAAACTATATACTCGAGGATGGGTTCGGAGTTCTACCGAAAGCTTCCATGTGGTAGTTAGTACGAATGGAAGGATTTAAATACCAGAGATTCTCTTATAGTTGATATTCAATAAAGAAGAGCACACAGTAAGTCCAGGTGTCTGTATACTTGTATAAAGTACCAATCTAGGTATATCAATCAACGCTGACATCTTATGTCTATCTCTGGAAGGTGTGCTACAGACAATAGCTTAGAACGAATAGGTGGCTGTGTGACTGGATATGTTACTGAAGATGATCTGACCCCGGCTCTAGCTACGCAGCGGCTTGTATAGTATATGAGGTGCAGTGCATCAAGCGCGCACAACACCAGTCCATCGCCGCAAACAGGGGATAGTTTTATTAGTTTAGCTCTTTAGCAAAAGTAATACATCATTCCTTCTCATACTTCTCGCCACTACGATTTTAAAACATTTCAGTTTTTGGAATATCTTCTCTTTCGGGAGTCTTGCCATTTCGTTTCCTTTTAATTAGCATTTTAGAGAATTTCAATTCGATGGGATTCTTCCCTTTGAAATAAGTTCACCTGTGTTAATTTTAGAATTCTTAAAGTTATCTGGAACCAGTGGAAATTCCACACAACAAAAGCACTGTTCTTCAGGGATATTTCAGACCGTATCGTCCTTATTTTCTCCTATCTAATACTAAAGAAACTTGTGGGAATTCTACAGAACGAAAGCGCTGTGTCTCACTTACAATGCCCTCCGTACCGTATCTTCCACACAAAAGGTAAAAAATATTCCAAGAGTGAATCTTTTACTTCGGACCGGCGAGAAGTACCAGCTTAAACTGGAACTTAACTTCTCCCATTGATCCCTTCCATGGTCGTATTCAGGATGCTTTCGTTGGGATTCCAATTTATCTCCTATCTAATCTTTACTATAACTAGAGTACTCTGAGAGTACTCCGCCAAGCTAAGCAGCTGTAACATAAACTTAAAATTGGCTCCGAAACGATGATTTTCCTTGTATCAACCTTAAAATCTAATCATTTTTGCATTTGATAGTATTAACAGTTTCTGTAATATTCTTCAAGATCTGTTCGTCACTTTTTGAGTAATACTGCTAACAGACATTGTGGTAAACAAGTCAAACACACAAACCGATCTGCTCCAAAATTTAATCATTTATGTCTTTTAATATTACTAATAACTCCTTTAAATTTTCAAAAGATCCATTCAGAAGTTTTTTTTAATTTTTGTACTATTAAGCGTAAACAAAACGCAGCGACAAACTAACGAATGAACTTACAGATCATCACAAAAAAATGGTCATTTACTCTTCGTAATGTACCCTACAACCCATGTTAATTTCATGAAAATCCGTTCATAACTTTTTTGAGTTAGGGCACTAAATAAAATAGGCAGACAAACAAACAGATAAACAGATTTTCCCCNAAAAATGGTCATTTACTCTTCGTAATGTACCCTACAACCCATGTTAATTTCATGAAAATCCGTTCATAACTTTTTTGAGTTAGGGCACTAAATAAAATAGGCAGACAAACAAACAGATAAACAGATTTTCCCCAAAAGATATTCATCTGTTACTGTTAACATGCCCAACAATCCCTGTAAATTTCGTCAAGATCCTGTAATCATTTTTTTAATTATCTTGGTGGCAGATAAAGAGACAAACAGAATAACTGAAAAACACAACAAAAACATAACCTCCTTGGCGGAGGTAATAAGAGAGCGGTCTGTCCGAGGCCTTTCCAACTCTGTATCCAGGATACGAACCGGGGAACGGGTTATTACTTAGTGTAGGCCTAGTCACGGGCCTGTGTGAACTTGGTGGCCTTCGTGCACTTTATGGACTTAGAGGAGTTGGTGAATTTTGTAGAATTGCGAACTTTTTCGATGGATGGTAAATGAATATTTTCATGGCTTTTTTAACAGAAGGGTTGTGTTTGGTGGTCTATTACAGATGAAAGCATCACGGCAGTACTAAGTAACTCTCGGAGGGACAAGCAGAATTATAACATTGATTGCTGACAATTGAAGTTGGTCTTGCTTAAATTTTTTTATTTTCACTGGATAATGATACACAGTTCTTGGCTGCTTACTTGCTTGTTCCTTGGTTGCACCTTCCTTCCGTAGCGCTCTTAAGGATTCAGATAGAAAATTCAGCTGGTGAATAATAAGATGAGAAACCATGAAGTTTTAGCCCTGAAGTACGATGGCAAATACAGTTTCTGGAATATATGCTCGAAAATCAAAGTACTATATTTTCTCGAGCTTTCGCTGTGAACAGTAGCTCGGTAGGACCCTATTTGATACGAGCCAACTTGAATAAAGAAGAGAGAGCTTAGGGTGGACGCTTTTCTAAAGACAGTTGCAACGTTGTGCCTTTCAATGCTTATCTTCTGGGAGGTTGTACCTTTCAATGCTTAAAAATGAGTATTTTTTTAATGTGGTAGATGAAAAGCTGAATCATTGACTGAGTTTTTTATCCTGTCGTGCATAAACTATTTTGCATATTTTTTAGCTGATTTTTTTCGTTGCAGTTGAAATTTATCGCTGAGCTGAGGCCAAAATATTTTAAAATAATATTGCAGCTAAATTTCGATCCCGTTTGTTGTTGAACTCACTGCTGGCTTCGAGGACACTATAAGCACGGAACGTTTCCGGTGAACTATTTTGACTGAACTACGAGTATTTTTTTGTTTGCTTGTTTCTTGAATTTTAAGCATTTCATAACTGAAATTTGGGCTTCTACTTGCAGAAGGAAAACTTTACTATCGCAAGCTAATGATGGCACAATATTATTAATTTTAATGGAAGATCAGGCCTAGAAGTATGAGACATAATTATTGCTACAAAATCCAAACAGCAGCCACGAACAATAAAAAGCTCAATTACGAAAGCACCAGCAAAGACAGAGTCATCAAGACCATTCCAAACATCCACACACGATGGAAAAAACGAACGGGAATACTGGCCCGTACGGCATCGTATGGTAAGAATGTGTGTACACGTGCTATGGCACGCTCAATGAATTGTGTATATGTACAACTGTGGGGAAAGCATCTCACAGAAAAGGATGTCCGCCGTGAAATCATTGAACAATTTACTGATATGGACCCGACAGTCGAACTGATCTGGGGGAACGGTAGTAAAAAAGTTTTTAAGATTATGCTCTCTGTATTGAAAGACAACAGACTGCTGTGCCCACATGCTTGGCCCCCAGGATCACGTGTCCGACGATTCATAGACTGAAGACATACGGAAAGAGTTTCAGGTACCTACAGAAATTATATCCACCAATCTTTGTCTAATGAATAACTTACGAGTTGCCTCATACAACTGTC
>LQNS02278096.1:24101292-24125028 GCA_001587735.2 Parhyale hawaiensis | reverse complement strand
CAACGCCCCTCTTAACGGAAAATAGTGTCAGTATTATCTCCTTATTAAGATGCGAGCCTTGTTCTAGTAAATTCACTGCTAATTTAATACCAATTGTCTCTTATGTTACTTTTTAGTATTATTCTTGTGTTAGTACTAAGCATGAAAACCTCAGGAGACTGTGTCCTAACCTTGTTGGACACAGTCTCCAGATGAGAAATACATGAGCTTATTATTATTATTATTATTAGCACTAGAAGCGACTGATGCATTCTTTCCTCAACATTTTTAACACCCTCGGTGAGTTGTTCTTTATTGTAATTTCTCGTAGACTGCAGTAGGGGGCCGCCCTCACTCGTGGCAGGAACTACTTGAAGAATCGCCTTTACAACACTGGAATTGCCTTGATTCGCATATTTTCAGTACTGTTCACACGCTGACTGGGAACTGAAGGTTTCGTGCACATGTGGACTAATTCGCGCAATTTTGCTGGGTACTGACGAATTACGCATATTTAATTCAGTCTGCGCTTAAGTGGATCAATTCGCACACATGCTGAGCACTAGAGGATAGTGCTCATTTTAATAGTTTGTGCACTAATACTTATCAAATTATTAAAAGAAAGTAATGGCACTGGCGTTGGCATACGGACAACACTTTAGTTCGTGCACTGATACTTATCAAATTATTAAAAGAAAGTAATGGCACTGGCGTTGGCATACTGACAACACTTAAGTTCGTGCACTGATACTTATCAAATCATGAAATGGAGGTAGTGGCACTGGCGTTGGCACACTGACAACACTTTAGTTCGTGCACTGATACTTATCAAATCACGAAAAGAAAGTAATGGCACTGGCGTTGGCACACTGACAACACTTTAGTTCGTGCAATGATACTTATCAAATTATTAAAAGAAAGTAATGACACTGGCGTTGGCATTCTGACAACACTTTAGTTCGTGCACTGACCGGGCACTTCTACTATCATACTACGTAGTTAACTGGTGCAAAATGGCGTCCTCATTGATACAGTCGGCTGGGGACCCCAGAACTTAGAAATGAAAATGATGGGCACAGTGCGTAATATAAAATTATTCATACTCTTCTTGTCTCTATCGCAAGATGGTGATTTCTTGGGTATCCTCTGTTGTAATCTTTTATGACATTATTCACAATCTTCACCGGCAAAGTAACTACGCCGATAGTGATATAACTAATACAGGTCCGGCTATAATGGACAAGGCCGGGAGTTCTGCACATACACCCAACACGGGCGTCTGACTCGACCTACCCTCGAGCGCAGGCTGCGCAGCCTTTGTCACCCTCGGCTATACCCGTTCGTAACGCGTTCCTTTGGTGGCGTCTGTTGCAACGCGCGCCTCCAGTTACCGTTTCCTACCCTTTTAACACGCTCTGATTGCTTATCTACGACACATTATGTACATTTATTATTAAAAAACATGAATACATAAATCTAATAGTCACTATCAATGATTTATGAATGCCTCGTAGTGTAACACGTACGATACCTGTACCTCCTATAGTCTGTTGCCGCAGCTAGCTCGCATCAGCCTCGCTCACGAGCAGCTCGAGCGGTGTTGGTAACAAAGAATTACAGAATAACAATTTCCTTCCTTAGCCTAAACCTTTATTGAACCTGACTGCGCACTACAAAAGCATGTCTACCTTTATTTTTAACAGTGAAAATATAATTGATACCGAATTTTGAGCATCTGCGTTTTATTAATTACTTACTAAATTTTGAACATCTGCGTCTTAATATTGATTTCTTAATTTTCGGAATTTTGCATGTCTATCCATAATTATGTATATATACTTTCATATATATCCACATCCCTATCTGTACGATTTATTTCGTAACAGCTTCAACTTTTTGAGTTTAAACATTTGGACCGACCTCAACTTTCGGGAGGACCCTCGAAGAATACATGTAAACTGCATTACAACTATTTGGAACTGGGCAATTATTTATAAGTTTTCAACTTTAAAAAGGCAAAAAAGTTAGGGTACATCAATGCCAGTCCAAGTTTTACTTTCTTCCTTCGTAGTCATTATAAAAAACTACGTCAGTTATTGTTCAGTGCTTTGACAACTTAATTTTTTGTGAGTTGCAATTGATTGCTTTTTCTTAGATTAATTTCAAAACCACAACAAATACTGTCCAGTGGCCATACAAACAATTTAAGGTTTGAGCCTGAGTTGTCCAAAATTTCAAACACATGAGCTAGTGTCGACCTGTTTAATCGAATGTTGAATGTTATCACTTATTCAGTTGCCCATTGGCGACTTCGAAAAACTTAATCTTGCTCCGTAATATTGAGTTTTCAATCAAGCTCATTTGGGTTGGGTTCAGTGTGGCACAGCATATACGTCTGTGTTACGTTTCGTGCCAGTCATGTCATTGGGCTTAGCAGAATTGATTTGTTTACTGTCGTAACAGTAGTCACCTCAAAGTTAATGCTTGAGCGCTAAGTCCTGGTTGAGTCTCTCCTATAAGGCTCAGCTTAACTCAATTTTGCCGTGCTAATTTAAGTCACTATGTGTTATCGAGGGACGTTGCAAGGTTGCGTAAGGCGAAACTCACACTAGTGACTTTCGTTGCGTAATCAGGAAAAAGCCAAATTAACAAATTTGATTACGTTGCCGTGGCAGCTTTACAGTCTTTGAAATATGAATGTTCACGAGAAAATTCAGAGAGAAAACCGAACGATTACACTATTTTATCGCATACTTTAAAATGTATATGCAAATACATTTTCAAATAACCAAATGTATTTAAATGCATTGTATTTAAATACTGTCAAGCCCTATATATAAACAAGTAACCTAGTTAATTTCTCATGAGACTGCTACGTTTCAGCTGTATAAAGCTGGCCAATAGGGGAACAGCTTTTTTCCACAGTAGGAGCATGATTCTTCAATGGAATGTATGACGCAAATTTGTGTGACTGTTTTCCTTATTGTGAGACGACATATAGGGCATTTTGTTTATTTGACTGACTTACATTGAAGTTATAACATTTTACTGATTTTGGTGAAAGGTTTCCAGAAAAAACAGCTAAGTGTTGATCCAAATTTATTATTGAAACATCATGGCATGTGTTGAAAACAGTGTTTAACTTTAATAAAAAAAAAAACTGATATTTGGAGCAAGTGCATTACTTTTCTCTATTACTAACTTATGTGCTGCAACACGCTGTGAAACCGCAAACTGCCCCTCACTTAAATGTCTTCACAATCTTCATATAATTCAGGCGACTGCGATTTCCTCCTCAATGCAATTACTCTGACGATTCTCGTCCAAGGAACGTGTAGGGACACCGATCTGATCCATGAGAAGGTAGGCTTGTTTCATCGAGTTCTCATCGGGTTCCCGGTCTCTGGTCAGTATGCGCACGTAATCTGAAATACGATTATGAGAAGGATTATTAATAGCTGCGTCATACCGCACAGAGCATCTGATATGACGATGATGCTAATGTAACAATTTTCTACAAGGGAATTGGATGTTAAGTGCTGTTGCTGCTTAAGAGTAGTCACTCTTGAAGATTCTCTTGAGCATGGTGAATGACACGCTGCACGGAACGTTAGACGGTCCGTTGGGCTGAAAGTAAAGTTGGCAAGCACTAGTTGCCTCACTGTTCGAGGAATTATAAATCTCTAATATTTTATGTTAGTGAAGAAACTGTGCTGTCACTATTTTAATAGTGATGTTGTTTACAAGAATCAACTTAGGGAAGAATATTCATTGCGGTGAATTTATCGCCGGGAAATTCATGGCCTGGTAAATTCTATATCAGCACATTTACTCCAGTAAACAATAACCCTCTGCGATATCTATCCCTAGGGCCTAGGACTATTAATCCTTTAAGATATTGCTCCACAAATTTGCAAGTGTAATAACCATTAGTACTATTGGAAAATTAGGCTCTCTTAGGTATTATGGTTCAAGTTACGTTACATTCGGTCGTTAGCGTGAGTAATTTAAGCCTCCATTTCCTCACAAAAGACAATTTCACAGAGAAAGAAGCAAGAGACGGGTAGTATTTCGAACTAAACATCATCTCTAGGAGTAAGAAAATGAAAGAAAACATAGTGGGGATGAAAGACGGACGTCTGTAAGGCCTGCTAATGGCTAAGATAACTTACTGAGTTCCCCTGGGGTCACTGCTCCCCATAACATAAGATGGGCCAACCTTACCAAACTCAACCCTAAATCCTATGACCCATCCTATGCTTCCTGAGGGGTACAGTTTGCAAGCAAGATGAGATTAGTTTGTATTAAATTGAGTTAGCTTAGGCTTGGTTAAGTTAAAGCAGGTGACGGCTTGGTTAGGTTTGCTGTGGTGAGACTTGGTTAAGTTAGGTTAGGTAAGATTAAACGACATTAGAGTAGGTATGGTTAAGGCAGGTTAAGTTTAGTTAGGCTATGTTTAATATCTTGAGGTTAAGTTCATGCGTTAATAGTCGTTGGGGGATAATAACTGTCCTAGCGGTAGTTGTCCGCAGAAGATAATAGTTAACGGGAAGTAATTGTCCCAAGCCTGGTAAAGTATACCTCTCCACCAGTTTATCTTGTGAATCACCGTGGTTAAATCTATCGCAGTAAGTTTTTTGTCATCTTAACGTATCGCCTCGTCCCATTTTTGCTTGGTTAATTCGTGAACTCAAGAGTTTCAATACGTTTGAATAATGACTTGTGATGATTTACGTGATATTAAGCTACGTATTTACCTAGCAATGCATTAACCAGGTAATGAATTTGCCAGGAGATGATATTGCCAGGCGTTGCAGTTGCTTACCATGAACTTACAGTGAATCATATACTGGACGCTCAGTTATTGTTGTTATGGTCTACAAACTACTGCGTGGCTCCTCCGAGAGTGTCGCTATACCGGTGTTTAGCGCTTAATCTTTTTCGTGATATGTGATACATTTGACCCTTCTCTTGTTTGTTGTGCTGTGTTATTACAGTCTCACTGACTATCACTTCACTCGTAGCTGAACTACTTGTCATCGCCACCAGATCGTTGGTGGACGACTGTTAGTGGTGTATGTTGACTGGACACGTAGTCAAATCAGAAGAAGGCATGCATGCATACAATTCGTGTATTGTTTTGTGAACGGTGACTTTGTACAGGCTCGTCGTCTGTGCCGGAAAAGGTTCCAAACTGAAGACGTCCTGACGGAAAAAACTTTTGTGATTCTGTTGCCAGTCCGAAGTTTGATGGTCCCATATTCCCACAGGTGGCGATGGATATTCACAAATATTTTCTTAGTCGGTACGTCTTCGGTTTGGGAAACTTTTCCTGGCACAGACGACGAGCCTGTACGAAGATACCATTCGTCAAACCATACACGAAGTGCATGCATGTCTTCTACTGATTTGACTATATGTCCAGTCAACGTGCACCCCGTAACAGTCGTCCAGCAACGATCTGAGGGTGATGACAGGTAGTTCTGCTGCGAGTGAAGAGATAGTTACGCAGCTTACGCTAATTTGCTAGTTAGGTGCCACCTTTGGGATATGAAGATATTCTGCTTAGCACATGTTTTAAAAGCTTATAACTCGGAAAACAAGCATATCCGGACATACGTTCATAGGAAACACAGTCCTGAAGTTATGCCATCAATTTTTGAAACACACTAGATAAGCCTAGTTGGTCTACGTAAAATACGATTCGGTGCAACGCGTGATACCTTTAAACCACATGTCTACCACCACAACTCCTCACCTCTGAAAGTGATAACTTGCCAACAATATCAAAATGAATCGTAGTGTACTGTTCAGCATTGAGTAATATATCTGTATTTACGCGCTTTCGCTTTAAATTTAAAAACAGTATGTTATAATTAACAATTTTTTGTAGCGACTCACAGAAGTGGAAGAAGAAGAAGTCGTCACAGTGCCAGATGATGACCACGGAATCATCAAAGAGATACGACACTATCTCGAAGTTAACTTTTCTTTCCTCATCGTCAGGGTCGTCAACTGTCGGAAAATTTGTAGTAGTTAGACAGTTACTGTTTCATTTGGAACTTTACACTATAAAGACTATCTCCTATGGAGTTATTTATTTACCTATCCTAGGTTGTTATCTTAGAACAAGGAATTCAGTTTTACGAATCACTAGTTGTTCGATTTAATAACAATTAATCTAATGTAAAACGAGAGCAGTGAGCTTTATAAAACAATGTAGACGTATAGAGAAACACTAGAGAGCATGACAACGGTATTCTAATGAGTGTTCTTTTTCTCCTCCAAAGCGTACGTAGCGCCACATGAGCACCCCAACGACATCTCATTGGACGTAAAAAGTGGTAATGTGGGTTTCGATCGCATTAAAAATTGGAACGCCTTCTAGCGTAAGATCATTGTCCGCGGTGAGGGGTAAATTCAACGCCATCATTTATTAAATTTTATGGGTAGCTTGCTCTAGAGTTTTTGCATTTTGCACATCTCAATCTACCCGGCCACCGGACTGTTTGAAAAATATTGTGATTATGGCTCGACTCCATCTGGCTTTTTTTGGAGGAGTTATAGATTCAGTGCCGTCAATTTTTTGGCCAACTAACCCAAGATTTATGCCATTTTTATATCTCAGTCAACCCACCCGACTGCCTAAAAAATTATTATTATGATTGAACTCTTGCCTCTTTTTGAGTGGACAGAGGTAGAGACAGCAAAATTCATCGCCGTCATTTTTAATGCCCAGATAATTCTATTTTTTATTTTCTGCATAGGTTACATGTACATAGGTCAACCCACCAGACTCTCTATGGAAAATTGTGAACATCCGCTCAACTCTTTCTGCCTCTATTTGACTAAAGTTGCAGATTCAGCGCCGTCATTTTTTATGAAAAGCTAACTCAAGTTTTTTGCCATTTTTCACATCATCTCAGTCAACTCCTCTGACAGCCTGAAAAATTTACTATCATTATTTTGACTCAACTCTTTCTGCCTTTTTTTGGGTGGGCATACAGCTAAAGTCATCGCTATCATTTTTGTTGTCCAGTTTATTCTAGGTTTTTTGGCATTGGTCACATCTAGAGCAACGCACCAGACTCCATGCCCAAAATTATGAACATTGCTCAACTCCTTCTACGGTACCTCTTTTTGTGTGGACAGATAAAAATATATACTTTAATCTTCAACGAAAACACTATCACCGCTCTTCGCTTCGCTCGCGGGTGGTAATCAAAGCATTTTGATAATAACCTCTGCGTATTAGGTGCTATATACTACGAGTTCATAAGCAGATATACATCATTTCCACCGCTAAAGAAAATAAAAACGATCAAATTCAAGTTATATCTTCTTCTAGAACCACATGCTAGCGATCAAATACCTAAATTTCAAAGCTGAAATTCGGAAAGTATATTTGCCTTGGCTGGACTAACATCTTACGATGTATCTAAGCTACGCATCGAGTACAGGAGGTCAGTTTATTGTTGATATACTGCTTCTTTTTATTTATTAATTTCATGTGTATTTTTCCTATCTTTATTCTGTAACTTGATTAACTTAAATCTCCACGGGATAAGTCTAGGCGCACACGAGCGTTTTTTTTTTAAGAGCGTTAATTAACGCATGACCGCAAACTGCATTGAACTCTATAGTTCGTCCGCATACATGCGTTATTTTATCGTTAGTTAAAATCAGTCAAAATTCAATGCAGTTTGCGGTCATGGGTTAAATAACGCACGTCAAAAAACGCTCTAGTGCGCCTAGCCTAAACCTTTTTAGTTGTAAACATTGTTGGATTTTATATCGCATACAAGCCACAGAAGCTACAGTACATCAAGAAAGCATCCCATGGTTCATTATTTGCTTGCAATTCGTTTCACATTTGCAGAGAAATATAAAGAGTACAACCTTACAATAAAGGTAGATAAAAGACAAAATTAAAAGCATATGTGCATATCCTTATATTATAAAACGCTTGGTGTGTTTATTTAATTAGTTACTAATGGACCCGTGCGTGACAAAATTGACGCTATAATCGACATTATTTATTAATAAATGTCGTTGCAGAATCTTCTCTGACTTGCTTCAGTTTCTTCATTGATTCTTTGTTGTACTTTCAACCTTAGGTTTTTTCTCTAACTTGCCGTTTCCACATTTTCCCGCTCACGCTTATCAGCAGCTCTCATTCACTTCTGTAAACTTTCCTTTTCACGTCTTTCTTGACTGTCTCGCATAGACGATTTATTTCTATCCATTCGTAGCACGTCTTTGATCTGGAGACTGTAGTAGTCTCGTACTTATACGTTCCCTATATTCCTTCATAATTAGACGAGCGTCTCCACTAGTGAGAGGCAACATTAGAGTCCCTCCACACCCCCAGAACCAAACTCAGCCTCAACATTATGATCTCGGCTGCACTGCTTCATACTGTCCACACTTAGCCTCAAATCTGGCGACTGTACAGGAGCTGACATCTAGCCCCTCCACGCAGCTCTGTTTATTTGCGTTTTAGATCTCCCGCCGACAGCATCCATGCTCCCCTCTTTTATTAGAAAATGAAGAAATTTTTACTTATAGGTTAGTTTCTTCCTTTTTTCTGATGATGGGATTTTTCGTCCCGAAACGTTAAATTTTAAATTTAGTCGACTTCTATTTAGTAATTTTTTTTTTAAGTTACGTTTTCATTGAGATCGATGACCAGGTTGTAGAAGATGGCGAAGAGGGATCCTTATCTCTTTATCTGAAGACACTTTTTACTTGAAACACCTCCATTCGGGGTGGGTCCACTAGTATCAACACAAAGTATAAATCGGACATAAAAATAATTGCTGAGAACCAGCGCATGTATGGACCCACTTAAAAATTTTCGTCGGAACTATGGTGGCGTATGGTCCGGACATGGCCGAGATATTGAGCGGCGCATCCGTGGGTGGAGCTCCGGTGCTGCTCGGGCGCTATCCGGTGCAGCCCTAGTTTTTGCTGTCTTCTTTTCACGTCTTAAAAATTTTCAGTAAGTTTCGAAGCAAAGACATGAAAATTATTGCCTCCTATCATATCTACCGCTTCGTTTATTTTTATTTTAGTGCTTTTTCTTACGCTATATTATGTACGCTTTACTCGTGGTGGATGACATTCTTAATAGGACCAAATGCATAGCTAGGATGCGGTACTGGAGAACAGAGTAGGTAGTGTTGGACATCTCGAGTCTAAAGTATTTTTGAAGTGGTTGTACAATGTCTAAGAAAGTCTTGCGGCATATTGCGCACAGAGGGTTACGCTATTGTGACTGAAGAAGTTGGCCGAGTCTGGTGCACTTTGTTATATAGCTATTGCTTAAAACAAGGCCGAAAATTGATGAGCTGCTCATCAATATCCACGGGTCCCGTAATGGTGCAAAAAAAAAATGGATTCGCTACCAAAAAGCTGAAGCGTGTAAGTTATGAATGATTAAATTAATATGTAAGCTCTAGGGAAAAGAGATTAAAAAACACAAATATATCAGAAAACAATGCAACAAGTACCGTCGTATCTCTAGTACTTTTTCAAAGCACAAGTGCGAATTCTTTGCTGAAGGAACGATTGCAAGATTCACAGGTGACATCAGCATGCTATTTAAGAAAGGTTAGATGAGGTGTGAGGTAGACGGACTGTGGAACGGTAGACCGGGACAAGTCGTGGACATTAGTTTAGTCGGGGTGGCGTTAGAAGCGCTGCTTCAGGTTAAGTTAAGGTAAGTGGAAACAATATTTATCCGTGGAAGTTCCCCGGGTCCCGCTGGCAATGATAATATTTGTCAGAAAGAATCAGCCCAGACGTCAAGCAACGTTCTCATTGCATACATAAATGGTTACTGTAGCGCTCTGAGACTATTCGGGGAAAACTGTACGAGTACATATGTGAACAGGGGACGCACAATATGCAAGTGCTCTGTGAGAACCTAAGAATACACTTAACTGTTCTGTACAATTTTTATTTGCGAGCGTCCAGTTTGCGATCACTGCCACTCTTCTGCCAATCGACACTACAAGGATTTCGCAAGATACGATTGCGTTATCTAGAATGATAGACGACTAATTTAGTTTTTTCTCTCTCTGTACTGATTACATATTCCTAAAATATTGCGCTGTGTTTCATCAATATTTTGCTTAAGGCTCTTCACATCGAACCAATTTTTAAGTTTTTGAGCTGCTTAAAGATGCTGGAAATTCCAATGCCTGCTAGGTCTTTGTAAGCAAGGGATAGAAATTTGAACATCGTCAGGATCTATCGAAAAGGCCTACTAAAATAATTGGACAAATATGATGCTAGAAAAAGTATCACAGTTCTTGGCCGTACATCGACAGTAATGTCCAAGGGTCTACAACACGCCACTTGCAGACCATATGCTACCCGCTAACCGGTTTCCTATCCCCATGGGGTACGGTGGGCAGCAACACCGGCTCTGTAGAGGTTTGCCTCCTATACAGTAAATCCACTCAAAAATGTGGCCATGTGAGCCCCCTGCGGCATGAAGTGTGGTCCTTAAGCCGTCTGAGTAGGAAACCTCTGATCTGGTCAGTCCAGTGGTAGATACGAAAATGGATCCTCATGTGGAATGAGATAGGCAAAGACGACAGTTGCTATCCAAATCGAAAATTTAAATCTATTCTAATGCACGTTTTATCAGAACTGGAAGGATGGCACGTTGCTCTGCCGACAAGGAACTGGCGCCACTTTTCTTTCCTATACCTCGTCATCCTAACATTAAAGTTTGCAGTCTAACTTCGAGTGAGGACTTGAGTAGATTTCACTGGCAAAGATGCAACATTGAAGAATGTTGCGGCTTTTTCAGTGAACGAAGAAGGCTGCTTTACAGCCGTTCATGTTTCTTAGCGCCTCGGAATTAGGCGTTAATTTTGGAGCGCTACAAGAAAGTGCTACACAGATACCCATACTGCTATTGACTGTTGCCTCTCTATAAATTAAGACTATGGGCATGAACAATAAAGAGCTTGAAATGCAGTTTCTTTGCTGGTATCTTTGACGGCAGAATACTCTCGTGCTAGAATGCTAACGACGAGCGCAAAATGTGTAAACAACTGATAAAAGATTCTATGATGTCATTTTTAACTGGCAGCGGAGTCGCTATTTGTAATAATATTCGGACAGCAAATCGAACAATAAAGATCTCTATGAAACAAATGACGTTATGTACCCATCAAAACCAACAGAATCTACCTCATCACAAGAAATTTAGAAACGAATGAGTAATTCCTTTTAGTCGAGGCTCTAGGGGGGTGCCTGCGTACATTTCTCTTTCACGGCTCCACCATGTATTTTCCTATTCCAGATTATGGGACATTAAAAAATGTCGGGTGGAACTTTAGCTACTGGTACATTTTTCAGGGGGGCACGAAATTATCAATTGTGGACTGATTGTCTGAAATTTGCTCAGAATATATATTCTTGAAAAAGAAACACATTTAGTTCCTACACCTTTTTCGATTTAGGCCTAAGTTTTTGAGATACTGGGGTTTATAGATATTTTGGAAATTTCAAACGAATAGAACTCGGTGCGTTTTCATCCTGGAATAAAAACAATGACAGTTTTGGAATATATGAAGCATTCCCAACAAAACTATAGAGCTGGATCCTCCATTTTTGTCCTCATAATAATTTTTATGACAGCTCAAAACTGAATCCCGCAATTGTTTTATCCCTAAATTTACCTTCGCCAAGGAGGTAATGTTTTCGTCGTGTTTGTCTGTCTGTTGTTCGTCTGTCTGTCTGTCACCAAGATAACTCAAAAAATTATGAACCGATTTAGACGTAATTTACAGGGATTATAATGTATGTTAGGAGAAACAGATGATTAACTTTTGGTGAAGATATGTCTATCCGTTAATTTGTTTGTTTGTCTGCCTCGTTTTTCTCAATGACATAACTCAAAAAGTTATGGACGGAGTTTTATGAAATTCACCTTAGTTGTTGTGTATATAACAAAAAGTAAATGACCAAATTTTGGAAATGATCCGTTTGTTCGTTCGTTCGTTTGTTACTGTTTTTAATTTTATACTTGTTAGCACAATAACTCAAAAAAATAATTAACGGATCTTTATGAAATTTATAGGCTTTGTTAATAATGTTAAAAGACATGAATGATTGAATTGTGGTGCAGATCGGTTGGTTCGCTTGTATTTTTGACTCATATTTGTCATAACGTTTGTTAGCAGTATAACTCAAATAGTTATGAACGGATCTTGGAGGAAATTGCACAAGCTGTTATTACTATCAAAAGGCCTAAATGATTACATTTGAGACTTTATACAAAGAAAATTATGGTTTCAGAGCCAATTTGATTTTTTTTTTTGCTACCGTTGCCTCGCTTGGCGGAGGTATGCGCTCTCAGACTGCTCTAGTTTAGTTAGCGATCGCCGCGAAATAGAAAATGTAGAATCTAGCTGTGATAAAAAAGTATTATGAGGGCTAAAATAGAGAATCCAGCTATATAGGTTTGTCAAAGATTCCAAAACTGTCATTGTTTTTATTCTAGCATGAACACTTATTGAGTTCTATTCGTTTGAAACTCCAAAATATTCATGTATATTTATATATATACCCCATTATCTCAGAAACTAAGGCCTAAATCGAAAAAGTTGTATGAACAAAATGTGTTTCTTTTTCAAAAATGCATATTCTAAGCGAGTTTCAGAACAATCAGTCTACAATACATAATTTTGTGCCCCCGCTATGCCCTCCCCACTGAAAAATGTACCAGTTGCGAAAGTTCTACCCGACTTTTTTTTTTAATGTCCTCATCATGTGGAATAGGAAAATGCATGGTAGAGCCGTGAAAGAGAAATGTACACAGACACGCCGTATAGAGCCTGGACTATTTCGAATTTTCATGATCCTGATAGTTAATGTGAACAGTTTACAGTATAGCTGACACCTTCGTCTATTTTAAGCGTACCAACGGAATAAACGTGGAAGCTCGAACATACAGGCGGTCACTGCAACTAGAAGCAGCTACGAGTCTGCAGTTCTCTTGGTCCGAAAGCTTGTGGATGTAAGTTGCCATATCGTCATCGGGGATAAGATAAAAGCCCCAGTATGAAAAAAAGCTCCCGCCTATCTCCCAATGTACATTTCTTGCCCATATTAAAATAAGTTAAATTATACTGTACTGCATTTACCTACCCTAACGAAACCAACCCCTAACCTAGTCTAGGTTTTTCTTATTGAACCCAGTCTAATCTAACCACATCTAGCTAAATTCAACCCATCCTGACATACATTACCTAGCTTCTTTCTAACCGAGCTGACGAGTTCGTTACTTTTTTCACCCAACTGGACCCGACCTTACTTAACCTCAGCTAACTAGACCTTAACGTTTCTATCAAAACAGCGATTTAGCAAGAGAAAAGCAGGCTTCGCCCACCTGACATTTCATAATGGTTTGAATCCTTGAGTAATTACCTAACTCTTTGTACATAAGCAGTTTTTACCTGATAGGCCCAGTAAGCAGAGAGTGCAACGGGAGGACTCAATGGGACTAAAAAAATAAAACTTAGCCGTGACTGCACTGCTAGCAAATTACGTCACACCGACGAGTCGAAGTACATATTTGAGGGGTCGGATCTCTCGCCTGGGTTCGAAAAAATCCTAACCAAAAATATATTCAGTGTTATATTCTTGACGCGAGAGAAATCATATGAATATTTACTGCTGAAAGTTTCCGTACTTGACGACAATAATCATTCTGTGTTTTGTGCATGGGTGCAGCTCAAGTAGCTAGCCAGTCAGGAGCGGGACATTGAATGAATCTTAGTCCAACAAGTATGGCGATATGGTTAAATATGTTTTATGAAGAGCACTGTAACTAAATACGAAGAGTAAATGAGGCTTCACTTCAAAGACGATGAGGCAGGGGGCCACACCGGACTAGATTTTGCCTCTTAGGGCTGTAAAAGTTTCCACCAGCCTTCACAGCATGTTATATTGATTATTGTTTCTTGTTCAATTAGTTTATGTTCTCTTATATTTATTTGCTCAAGCAATGATATTCACTCCTGATGACGATTTTTCAGGCGAAATTGAATAGAATACTCATAGGCTGCTCAGTCGGCGCGTTCGTCGACGTTGACGTGATTAATGACGTCACTTTTTGATGCTAGTTGCCCGTGAGTTCTCCCGTTACGCTATAGCTTCTTGGATAGGGATGTCCCGAGATACACGATTTTTGGACTTCGAACCAGTTCTAAATGTAAACTTTGGGCTCTTATGTATAGATGTAGCCTAACACAACCTCGTAGTCCTCGCTAATCCAAAATAACCTCACCTACCTAAGCTGATCTCACCTAACATGGTCTCACTTAATATGATCTTACCTTACCTCACCTAAACTATACTCACCTAATCTAACCTTACCTAGCCCAACATCACCTTACCTAAGCTCACCTAACCTAAGCTTACCTAGCTAAATGTAACTTACCTCACATTACCTATTTCAGCGGTTCTTGCAACCCACGCTCGCACATGCATATATTAGGTCAAATTAACCTGAGTAGAATATATTTTGGTTCACTTAAATAAGCTGTATTGAAACAAATGAAAGTGGCTCTCAAATAGAGCTTCAAGAAAAAGCGGCGCTTTTTCCTTCGGGGCGTTTTTCCTGGGGGCTTTTTTCCACTGGGGCTTTTTTCCTACAGAGGATTTTTTCCGCCCGGGGCTTTTTCCGGTTACCATTGTCATCACCCGGCCGTAGTTCCCTGTTAGTACCACTTACATGTGCTGTAGCGGTAGTTCAGGTTCAGTAAGGCTTTAGTTTCACTTGAGTCAGCGAGCCTCAGTCGGCCTTCCCTCGTGTGTAGTCGGTTTCTGTAAGTGACGACGATCTATTAGAGTAGAAAATTTTGACTAAGTTTCATCAACAGTTGCCCTTAGCCTACATACCATACTATATGAAGCATTTGATCTTCAAAGTTATTGCTACGTAAATAATATAAACTACAGGAAGACACAATTTTCGAACTCACTAAACTAAAGGGTTTTCATTGCATTAATGAACTGTTACTTTTCGTCATGGTAGGCATTGCACAAGAAGAGGTTACCGTACTTGGCAATAATCAAAAGGTCTGTCCAGCATTATTGTTGGCTAGAGTACCCGCGCTGTCAAAAATGACAGCGATGAATTACTGAAGACCCTTTTTCATGTACCATACTTCTGTTAGTAATGTTTCTGAAGGATACGCTGCAACAGCTGACTCAAATAATTGTCATAAAAGATAAGTGCTCTCTTTGTCAATTCATCTAAGCTGTACAATCGTCGCCCACCATAGCTGACATATGAAAAAACTTCCACTATCAAGTAGCAAAACATCATTAAATTTAATTAAATTCCGCGCTGGGTATCCAAAATACCGAAGGATTAGCCTTCAGGACATCTAAGTTTTTCTTTTGAATCAAAAACTGCTCCGTCAAAAAAAGATAGCAAGCTAGAAGAAATAATTGTCTCTACTGCTCCGTGAAAAATCATCGCTTCATGAGGGCTTCGTTAATCATCTACTGAATTCATATGTCGTGAACTCAGAGAAAACATGTGTTTTGATGTAAGGAAAAAGTTATAATATCAGACTCCCATGGCAGCCCCAAGAAAAACTGCAGATATTTTCATTGTTTCGATGCCAAGAACTGTTTCAAATGAGAAATGCATTAAGATAATTAAGGGATAAGGATGTCACTTCCGCCATCTTCTGCAACTTGGTCAACGATCTTCGTGAAAACGCTACTTAATTAGAAAATCTACAACCTAGCCTAGTTTTCGTCTATTTCGTTAAGAGCGTGACACGAAACATATAAATACATAAAGACACGACGTTCATTCATAGTATTGATACTGCTTATTTATACATGCATGAATATAACAGACACTTAAGATTGTATAGCATTATGGGTAACAGGCAGTAACGCAGTAAATTTTTCTTCACATCCAACCATTATCGATCTGGCATTGTTCTAGTCTGTGCGCCGATGAGCAGAAGTGGCCAGCTTTACCAGAAAGACGCGGACATATTTATCACCCGCGAGCGAAGTGAGAGATGTGATAATGAATGCTTTCGTTGAAATTTTAAGTATATATATATATATATAAATATATTTGTATACTTGTCTGTCCACACAAAAAGTGGTAGAAGGAGTTGAGACATTGTTCATAATTTTTTGCAGAGAGTCTGGTGGGCTCACCAAAATGTGATTCATGCCAAGAAACTTGTAGCTGGCCATCAAAAATAATGGCGATAAATTTTATTCTTTGTCGACCAAAAACCAGGCAGAGAGAGTCGAGTCATAATAATGTATACGTATATTTTTTCAGTTTGTCTGATAGGTTGACTGAGATGCGAAAAATGCCAAAACTCTAGAGTATGCTGGCCATAATAAATGACGGCGTTGAATTTGCCCCTACTGCTGGCGATGGTCTTACGCCACGAGGCATTCTAGTTACAATTATGCTAACGTCTGTCACGAAGCTGAGGCCTTATCATGCACCTCTGGTACCACAGAATATTCATTTATGGTTCATCAACCTTTACATCAGCTCGTACCTGCAGAAGAAAAGAGCTGCGCATGCTGACGGTTGAACGAAGTGAGAGGAGTGATAATGTTTTCGATGAAGAGTTAGGTATATTTGTATATACATATTAGTATATTTGTCTGTTCACCCAAAGAATGAGAGAAGGAGTTGAGTTACTGTTTGTTCATAATTTTTTGTAGGGAGTATAGTGAGTTTATTTAGTTGTGACCCATGCCAAAAAACTAGGAATAGCTAGCTATAAAAAATGACGGCGATGAAATTTGCTCCCCCGGCTGGTGATGGTCTTTACGCCACGAGGCGTTCTAGTTTAGCTGTTGGTTGAATATAACAATCAGCGGTATGGTCAATGCGACTGTGGGTACAGGAGGGGACATTTGTATTTAAAACATGAGGCTGCTCAATTCTAGCACTCCGCAACAAGGACAGAATTTGCAGATTACCGAAGGTTACAGATTGCCTATGGTGCACGCTCGTTGCATCGGCATGCAACCTCACAATTATTACGACTGCAATCTATGACTTTAGTACCCATACGTGATAAGCTCGTTTTTTAGGCTTGAAGAAAGCTTGCCTTGATTTGAAAGGCATGAAAACTCTTGACGCCACTCAGTTCAGTGAGTTTTGAATGGATATGGTGTGTTCTCTACCTGTTGCTCGGTTGAAGGCCATTGACTGCATTGTTAACAACAGCTTGATTAGTAGTTTTTCCTTAGCTATAACAGAAAACAGCCATCTTGGAAAATGTTCCAAGTGTTGCGCCATTTACCGTTTCGCCATTGACTTGAAATCCCACTCCAGCGGACGTCATATTAAGATACTTATCTAAGCCTGCAGTTATGCACAGACAGCTACATATATTTCAATTATGTTTTTAATGTAGATGGTCTCACTGTAGCCAAAAGCAGAAGTAAGCACAACACGTTTATCATGTGAATATTTTTCCCCGAAAGTAATATAATTATGATGCTGATCAAACTTTCAATAGAGATAAAATCCTCAGATCGCTTCTACGAAACCTGCAACCGCCCAAAAGAATACCAGTGTCATCATTAAGTAACTAATGCTCTTAGGTGTGCTCTATTTCTCTTGATCTGCGAGCTGCTGCATCTTATTATTGATTATCAGATCGAGGAAGTATTTGATGAGAAGAGGACAGCCTCGTGTATATTTTATCCTAAACATAACGGTGACATCAACAGGTAATTCATAACTCTCTCGCCACTCACTTTGACACCCAGGAAGTTTCAACTCTCATGGTTGGGCTTGAATCTAGAGTGGAAAAGGTTTCTTTTTGGCAGCTGCGTCCTATCTGGCTGATGGAGTTACTCCTCGCGTACTCGTACCAGTCGCCCTCGAGCTGAGAATAGAGAACACAGATCAATGATTGGTACCTCTGTGAGCGGAGAAGCGGCAGGAGCGAGAGCATAGTTGCCGTGAACATTTGAGCTTCTACAGAAGAATTTATCCCTTACTCCTCTATTGTTCTCTGTGTACAATCGTCACTAAAATTCACTTATAAGTCCACAATTAAACATAGAAAGTAAAGAACTAAAATAACGCGAGATTCTAGCTCAATTTACCTACGAATAGAGAGCGAGCCTACTAACAGTGATATATTCACTCGTAAACCACACTTTCGTTAAAAGCCACCGATATTCAATTGCAGTAAAATACAATCAAGGACATACGCATCAAGTAAATAGATAGGATTGAGATATTCAAATTCTAATATTGATGTACACTATTTGCATTCAGTAGGTGATAACCACTCTTTAAAATTCGCGCAGTGAAATCTTGATACGCACTAAATTGATTCAAATTAATAACTGAATGTGTTAGAGAATTTAACTATCGCAAATACGTCTAAACTTATCAACATATGACTGCAAATTATTAAGAATCTGTATTTTGATAAAACTGAAAACTGGAAACAGTAGAAAAAATCTTCTCTATTCAGCTACCTAGAGATCGATAAAAATTACATCTGGTATTGCCTCATTACATAGTCTTAGTACTCTATTTTGAACTCAGTATCATTCATTGGTTGCATCAACATATCTGGACTTGAATTATAGAATCGATCACCCTGAAAAATGACAATAACAGTATTCTGAGCCGCCTCAGAGGCTAAAGCACGAAATCAATTTCTAAGTCGACCTAAAAAGCTGTTAGGATTTGGCCCAATCATATAAGAACCGGGAGTCAGCGGGGATTCGAGAGTCGAATTTTCGCCGTTGTGCTCAGAAGCTTCCTCATCTTAACCATCTTGTGCCCACTCCTCACGTACTTAAGTAGATGTACTCATTGTTTTCTGGGATATACAAATAGTGATATTCCAGGGGAATGTGCTGCGTAATGCCTTCGTTGGCGATGATGTGTACCATATTGGTACACAGTGCAATATGGGAATCCTGCTACAAGTTGAGGGAAACGCGATCAACGTGATAATTCAGGCAGTAAAATAAGAGTTGAAACAATTCGGCAGCGAAATGTAGAACCGTAGACTATCCTATAGACTGTATAATAATTATATTAAATGCAGTCTATTGTACAACATTAACAGTTTGAAGTTTGCTGAAAACGAGACTGTGATGTCGGCTACAATGTCAAGAACAATATGTTACAATTACAAGCATATACTTTTGAGTTATATATGCTAAAGATCATCATTGCTAACGCTCGTAAAAGCAAACCCAAAGACGTATTTCTGACGGGAGAGTCAGCAATAAAATTTGCAAGTCTTATCGTTTTAGAACTATTCGGTACCAGTTATAGGGAACATTGCAGTGATCATCTAAAAATTTTAGAAACCGTATGATAACATCACGAAAGCTATTGCCAACGCTCGAAAAGCTCCATGTTGTAGCATTATAGTGGAATAAAAATGCCTATTCTATGTTAGAAGCTACATTTCACGGTGTTTAATTAATGCAACAAACCGTTGAACAATAACTTCAAGAGATATACATCATTTATCGAACCCGCATGTACATGTAATTTCATAATACACTCGTTGCACATCTAAATTTAACGAATTCCTGCTAGAGAGCTAGAAAAGGAAATTAATTTAGATTTTCACAGTAAAACGTCTTCTTTGTCTGAATTTTGTTTATTCACTAACAGAAGAAAAAAAGAAAATGTCGGACTGACTGCTAGCTTGCTAGCTAGATTGTACCCCTAAACTGTTAGACAGATATAGTGTGATACTGATAGACAACTAGAAAATTGTTAATAATATCCAGTTGTACTGTCAGTACAGCGATAGAGGTTTAATATTGGACCTCTCATGTAAATGGCTGATGAAAGAAATAACTCAGAAAAGTAGATTAGGAGTTCGTTCACTTGGCTGGCCAGAGTCGACTCAAATTAATCTCACAGGTCCAAAGTTTAAATATAAGAGCTTTGATTTTGGCACTTTGAACCGCGCAGCAGGCGTTACAGCAAGCCATGCACGTTCAAGATACTTTAAACTTTCAATTTAAAAAGCAAAACTGAAATCCAGGTAAATAGGTCCTGGATGACCCCGAAAATTCGGTTCAAAATAACGAAGCTAAAGCGCTGCCTGAGGTTTCGAACGACTATCAACTTTGACGAGACATCCGAACGAGCCCTTAGCCCTAAAAAAATACACGATGTTCACTGGATGTACTTAGTCATGCCACTTTCCGCATTGAGTATACGAGGACATTAGCAGCAAAACTAGAACATTACGGCATAAGAAACAATAAACATCGGCTTATAAATGTTCTACTTTAGCTCTGGCCAGCCAAGTGAACGAACTCCTAATCTACTTCTCTGAGTTATTTCTTTCATCAAGCATTTACATGAAAGGTCCAATATTTAACCTCTATCGCTGTACTGACAGTACAACTGGATATTATCAACAATTTTCTAGTTGTCTATCAGTATCACACTATTTCTGTCTTACAGTTTAGGGGTCCAATCTAGCTAGCAAGCAGTCAGTACGACATTTTTTTTCTGTTAGTGAATAAACAAAATTTAGACCGAGAAGACGTTTTACTGTGAGAATCCAAATTAATTTCCTTTTCTAGCTCTCTAGCGGGAATTCGTTAAATTTAGATGTGCAACGAGTGTATTATGAAATTACATGTACATGAGGGTTCGATAAAGTGATGTATATCTCTTGAAGTTATTGTTCAACGGTTTGTTGCATTAATTAAACACCGTGAAATGTAGCTTCTAACATAGAATAGGCATTTTTTTCCACTATAATGCTACAACGTTGAGCTTTTCGAGTGTTAGCAATTGCTTTCGTGATGTTATCATACGGTTTCTATAAATTCTTAGCTAATCATTGCAATGTTCCCTATAACTGGTACCGAATAGTTCTAAAACGGTAGGACTTGCAAATTTTATTGCTGACTCTCCCGTCAGAAATACGTCTTTGGGTTTGCTTTTACGAGCGTTAGCAATGATGATCTTTAGCATATATAACTCAAAAGTATATGCTTGTAATTGTAACGTATTGTTCTTGACATTGTAGCCGACATCACAGTCTCGTTTTCAGCAAACTTCAAACTGTAAATGTTGTACCATAGACTGCATTTCATATAATTATTATACAGTCTATAAGATAGCCTATGGTTCTACATTTCGCTGCCGAATTGTTTCAACTCTTATTTTACTGCCTGAATTATCACGTTGATCGCGTTTCCCTGAATAGGTAGCAGGATTCCCATATTGCACTGTGTACCAATATGGTACACATCATCGCCAACGAAGGCATTACGCAGCACATTCCCCTGGAATATCACTATTTGTATATCCCAGAAAACATGAGTACATCTACTTAAGTACGTGCGGAGTGGGCACAAGATGGTCAAGATGAGGAAGCTTCTGAGCACAACGGCGAAAATTCGACTCTCGAATCCCTGCTAACTCCCGGCTCTTATATGAATGGGCTAAATCCTAACAGATATTTAGGCCGACTCGGAAATTGATTTGGTGCTTTAGCCTCTGAGGCGGCTCAGAATACTGTTACTGTACCAAACGTGCAAAATTTGTGCAAATCTGACTTGATACAACGCTGTATCAAATGATAGTTTGATTATTGTCCCTCTGCCCAACTCCGTATTACTGTTTGTTCTTTAGACTTCAGTTGTTCACAATAATTTTAAGCAATTGCTGCGGTAATTTCATACTCCAATAACGCAAATTCTAAATGTTCATTTTTCGTAGGAAAAACAATATTAAAAACCAATAGGAAAAGATAAGATGATAACTGATGCGCTGACGACAAATAACTATGCACAGTCGCTACCTCTGGTGACAAACTTACGTCTGCTGGGACAAATGGATCTTCCACGAACATTTTGGGGCATCTGCCGAAGCCTGCCTCAGCGTCGCCCACCAGGGCCGCTGCCATCGTTGCCATGAGAGCGATCACCGAAATCTTCATTTTGCTGAAATAGAGTAAGTTATTCGTTATTTCTTTGTGCATATAGCTCTAGTTGACATAGAATGTCCAGCTTAGCTCACTAGTTATTGTTGACAGAAAAAGACGACAATAAATTTAGAAAAATGCACGAGAAATCATGGAAGTCCTGTATAACAAATGCTGTAAGTTTTTCCTCTTGTGACTTACATTTTCAAGAAGGGTTCGCAATGTCAGATGTGTATCAGTGTTTCCACGATACTGGGACGCGCTTCTCTCGCCGCTGTTTTTATAGGTAGTCAATCGTGCGAACAGACCTTGATAAACAGTCATGTGTATATTTCAATTCTAGACTACATGTAAACATGTGATGAATAATGAATATTTAACACGCACCTTTATTTGTGTCATCTGTGAGTCACGCTAGTGCACAGCGAATGCAAACTGTGTATTGGCTTTGTGAGCTTTGCGGCCAGTTGATGTTACGTCAGCTTTGTCAGTACACGACGCTCTTCTTCATTACTTTCAGCACGTAGTATGCACCTCACAAACGATGCTGATTTTGCTCCGAAATTTATAAACGTCTTTTCTTTTTTTGTTGAAGGAGCAACATGACGACTTCTAAAAAAAATTATGAATAAGAAAAAAGTGTGGACAGTAGATGTACAAAGATAAAAGATGCCTTACACAGATTTTCAATCAAATGCTTGAAGGATTAAGATGTTGCCATTAAGTGGATTTAGTGAGATTAGTTGACAACATATACTCGTATTTCTTCCACAATTTGCCGCTTATTGAGACGTTGGCCGTATGATAAGGAATATCAAGAAAACTGTCGATTTACGATATTGTCGTTTTGGCGCGGACGCAGATATGTCAACCTCACCCTGAAGTCACCCTAAACCAGGAAACAGAGTATAACGGGAAGACTCAAAAGGACTAAAATAAAACTTAGTTGTGACCGAATGTCAGTTAATGACGTCCCACCGATAAGTTGAAGTATTTGGGAGTCGGACCTCAAGCCTTCTTTGGTTGGGCTTTTAATCTTCACCAAAAATATCAGTAGTTTTATGATGTTGACGCGAAAGAAACCATGGGAACAGTTATTACTCAAACTGTCTGTACCTACTTGACGACAACAATTTACCGTGTTTTGTGTATGGGTGCAGCTCAAGTAGCTGGCCAGTTAGGAGCGGAAAATTTATTGAATCAAGTCGAAAATAGGGTTATACATGGCCTACTATAAATACGGTCGTGCATGTTACATTTGTCTCTTAAAATTAAGAGTCCTGAAGTGCTAGCAGCCAGTTCCGGTTTAGGAATGGTGTTCCGTATCTTGGATACGTCTGGCTGCCAGTTCCGTTTCCCGAATGGTGTTCCGTATTTTGGATACGGCTGGAGTCAATATAGGCCGCGATTTGAGTTTTCTTGCAGTATGTTCTGTGTTTGTGATCAGAATTATATAATGGTTAGTGGAGCAGATTACCCAAACAATCGTTCATTTGGTGATACAAGCATGAAATTTTCCATAAATATTCGCTGGATGGTAGATTTTAAGAAAAAAGTGCTGGCCACCTGAAATTCCAATATGGCGGCCATTTTCCAAGATGGCCGCCATAGGAGTCCAAATTTTGAAATATTTCAGCATATTATTGTATAATACAGTGCGTTCATCGAGCTTAAGTTGGTTTTGTTGTCATAATATTACTCACTTTAAGCTCGTTCAGTGTTCTAGTGTTCCTGTAGAAGCTTGACAAGGGCAACTGCAAAGTTTAGTACAATGTAACCCAGTCTTTTT
>LQNS02278096.1:24064429-24078516 GCA_001587735.2 Parhyale hawaiensis | reverse complement strand
GTCGTTGGGGGATAATAACTGTCCTAGCGGTAGTTGTCCGCAGAAGATAATAGTTAACGGGAAGTAATTGTCCCAAGCCTGGTAAAGTATACCTCTCCACCAGTTTATCTTGTGAATCACCGTGGTTAAATCTATCGCAGTAAGTTTATTGTCATCTTAACGTATCGCCTCGTCCCATTTTTGCTTGGTTAATTCGTGAACTCAAGAGTTTCAATACGTTTGAATGATGACTTGTGATGATTTACGTAATATTAAGCTACGTATTTACCTAGCAATGCATTAACCAGGTAATGAATTTGCCAGGAGATGATATTGCCAGGCGTTGCAGTTGCTTGCCATGAACTTACAGTGAATCATATACTGGACGCTCAGTTATTGTTGTTATGGTCCACAAACTACTGCGTGGCTCCTCCGAGAGTGTCGCTATACCGGTGTTTAGCGCTTAATCTTTTTCGTGATGACACATTTGACCCTCCTTGTGTTTGTTATGCTGTGTTATTACAGTCTCACTGACTATCACTTCACTCGTAGCTGAACTACTTGTCATCGCCACCAGATCGTTGGTGGACGACTGTTAGTGGTGTATGTTGACTGAACACGTAGTCAAATCAGAAGAAGGCATGCATGCATACACTTCGTGCATTGTTTTGTGAACGGTGACTTTGTACAGGCTCGTCGTCTGTGCCAGAAAAGGTTCCAAACTGAAGACGTCCTGACGGAAAAAACTTTTGTGATTCTGTTGCCAGCCCGAAGTTTGATGGTCCCATATTCACACAGGTGGCGATGGATATTCACAAATATTTTCTCCGTCGGTACGTCTTCAGTTTGGGAACCTTTCCTGGCACAGACGACGAGCCTGTACAAAGATACCGTTCACCAGACCATACACGAAGTACATGCATGTCTTCTCCTGATTTGACTACGTGTCCAGTCAACGTGCACCACGTAACAGTCTTCCAACAACGATCTGGTGGTGATGACAGGTATAGTTCTGCTACTAGTGAAGAGATAGTTACGCAGCTTACGCTAATTTGCTAGTTAGGTGCCACCTTTGGGATATGAAGGTATTCTGTTTAGCACATGTTTTAAAAGCCTATAACTCGGAAAACAAGCATATCCGGACATACGTTCATAGGGAACACAGTCCTGAAGCCTATTTGGCCTATTTAAAATGCGATTCGGTGCAACGCGTAATACCTTCCAACCACATGTTTACCACCACAATTCTGCAGCTCTGAAAGTGATAACTTGCCAATAATAGCAAAATGATTTGTGATGTACAGTTCAGCATTGAGTAATATCTGTATTTACGCGCTTTCGCTTTAAATTTAAATACAGTATGTTATAATTGACAATTTTTTGTAGCGACTCACAGAAGTGGAAGAAGAAGAAGTCGTCACAGTGCCAGATGATGACTACGGCACCACCAAAGAGATACGACACTATCTCGAAGTTAACTTTTCTTTCCTCGTCGGCGGGGTCGTCAACTGTCGGAAAATTCGTAGTAGTTAGACAGTTACTGTTTCATTTGGAACTTTACACTATAAAGACTATCTCCTATGGAGTTATTTATTTACCTATCCTAGGTTTTTATCTTAGAACAAAGAATTCAGTTTTACGAATCACTAGTTGTTCGATTTAATAACAATTAATCTAATGTAAAACGAGAGCAGTGTGCTTTATAAAACAATGTAGACGTAGAGAAACACTAGAGAGTATGACAACGGTATTCTAATGAGTGTTCTTTTTCTCCTTCAAAGCGTACGTAACGCCCACATGAGTACCCCAACGACATCTCATTGGACATAGAAGTGGTGATGTGGGTTTCGATTGCATTAAAAATTGGAACGCCTAGTAGCGTAAGACCATCGTCCGCGGTGAGGGGCAAATTCAACACCATCATTTATTAAATTTTATGGGTAGCTTGCACCAGAGTTTTAGCATTTTGCACATCTCAATCAACCCTGCCACCGGACTGTTTGGCTTTTTTGGAGGAGTTATAGATTCAGTGCCGTCAATTTTTTGGCCAACTAACCCAAGATTTATGCCATCTTTATATCTCAGTCAACCCACCCGACTGCCTAAATAATTATTATTATGATTGAACTCTTGCCTCCTTTTGAGTGGACAGAGGCAGAGACAGCAAAATTCATCGCCGTCATTTTTAATGCCCAGATAATTTTATTTTTTTGTCCTCTATTTGGCTAGAGTTGCAGATTCAAAGCCGTCATTGTTGATGACCAGCTAATTCAAGATTTTTGCCATTTTTCGCATCATCTCAGTCAACCCACCTGACAGCTTGAAAAATTTGCTGTTATTATTTTGACTCAACTCTTGCTGCCTCTTTTTGAGTGGGCAGACAGCTAAATTTATCGCCGTCATTTTTGCTCCAGCTTAGTCTTTGTTTTTTGGCATTGGTCACATCTAGAGCAACCCACCAGACTCCATGGCAAAAATTATGAACATTGCTCAACTCCTTCTACGGTACCTCTTTTTGTGTGGACAGATAAAAATATATACTCTAATCTTTAACGAAAACACTATCATTTTTGCACCGCTCTACGCTTCGCTCGCGGGTGGTAATCAAAGCATTTTGATAATAACCTCTGCGTATTAGGTGCTACATATACTACGAGTACATAAGCAGATATACATCGTTTCCACCGCTGAAGAAAAAAAAAACTATCAAATTCAAGTTTTATCTTCTTCTAGCGCAACATGCTAGAGATCAAATATCTAAATTTCAAAGCTGAAATTCGGAAAGTATATTTGCGTTGGCTGGACTAACATCTTACGATATATCTAAGCTACATGTCTAGTACAGGAGGTCAGTTTATTGTTGATGTACTGCTTCTATTTATTTATTAGTTTCATGTGTATTTTTTCTATCTTTATTCTGTAACTTGATTAACTTAAATCTCCAAGGAATAAGTCTAGGCGCACAGGAGCGTTTTCTGACGAGCGTTAGTTAACGCATGACCGCAAACTGCATTGAACTCTATAATACGTCCGCATACATGCGTTATTTTATCGTTAGTTAAAATTAGTCAAAATTCAATGCAGTTTGCGGTCATGCGTTAATTAACGCACGTCATAAACGTTCTAGTGCGCCTAGCCTAAACCTTTTTAGTTGTAAGCATTGTTGGATTTTATATCGCACTCAAGCCACAAAAGTTAAAGTTCATCAAGAAAGCATCCCATGGTTCATTATTTGCTAGCAATTCGTTTCACATTTGCAGAGTAATATAAAGAGTAAAACCTTACAATAAAGGTAGATAAATGACAAAATTAAAAGCATATGTGCATATCCTTATATAATGAAACGCTTGGTGTGTTTATTTAGTTAGTTACTAATGGACCCGTGCGGGAAAAAATTGACGCTACAATCGACATTTTTTTATTAATGTAGGTCGTTGCGGAATCTTCTCTGACTTGCTTCATTTTCTGCATTGATCCTTTGTTGTACTTTCAACTTTGGGTTTTTTCTCTCACTTACCGTTTCCACATTTTCACGCTCAGCTCTCATTCACTTCTGTAAACTTTCCTTTTCAAGTCTTTCTTGACTGTATCGCATAGACGATTCATTTCTATCCATTCGTAGCACGTCTTTGATCTGGAGACTGTCGTAGCCTCGTACTTGAACGTTTCCTATCTTCCTTCTTGATTAGACGTGCGTCTCCACTAGTGAGAGGCAACATTAGAGTCCCTCCATACCCACAGAACCAAACTCAGCCTCAACAATATGATCTCGGCTGTACCCCTTCATACTGTCCACACTTAGCCTCAAATCTGCCGACTGTACAGGAGCTGACATCCAGCCCCTTCACGCAGCTCTGTTCATGTGCGTTTTAGACCTCCCGGTGACAACATCTATGCTCTCCTCATTGATTAGAAAATGAAGAAATTTTTATTTACAGGTTGTAGGTTAGTTTCTTCCTTATTTCTGATGATGGGATTTTTCACCCCGAATTTAGGCGACTTCTATTTAGTACATGGTTTTTTGATTAAGTTACGTTTTCATTGAGATCGATGACCAGGTTGTAGAAGATGGCGAAGGGGGGATCCTTATCTCTTTATCTGAAGACACTTTTTACTTGAAACACCTTGTGAAATCGAAACAATATGTATGCAGCTTCTGTAGTCCGATTTTATAATTTTTTTCTTGCAGGTCACGACTTATAAATTCAACAGATAGTCACCAAACCACTCTGAAAGTGATGATTTTTCACAGGCAATAAACAATTATTTCTTCTAGCTTACTGTCTTTCTTATTTGACGGAGCAGATTTCTCTTCATAGACCATAATTTCAGCTCTTCAGATGAAGCAGATATCTGAGTTGGAAGGACGGTATCAACAGTATTATTGCTACGGTGCTGGGGCTGACTTGAGTTGCATCCAGGTTGTTGCAGTGTTTTACTTAAGATTTTACTTCTGCCTGTCAATATAGAAGACCTAAGGATGAGAGCACGACAGAGGATTAATGAAGAAAATGAAGAAGTAAGTCATGAAAGAGAATATCCCGCACCAGCTTATAGGTATTATGCAAACATATTGATTATTGCGTGAATTTTTTTCACGCGCGGGTCCACTAGTATCAACACAAAATATAACTCGGACATAAAAATAATTGCTGAGAACCAGCGCATGTATGGACCCAGTTGAAAATTCTCGTCGGAACTATAGTGGCGTATGGTCCGCGCATGACCGAGATATTAAGCGGCGCACCCGTGGGGCTCCGATGCTGCTCGGGCGCTATTTGGTGCAGCCCTGATTTTTGCTGTCTTCTTTTCGCGTCTTAAAAAATTTTCAGTCAGTTTCGAAGCAAAGACATGAAAATTATTGCCCCCCTATCATATCTACCGCTTCGTTTATTATTATTTTAGTACATTTCTTACGCTATATTATGTACGCTTTACTCGTGGTGGATGACATTCTTAATAGGACCAAATGCATAGCTAGGATGCGGTACTGGAGAACAGAGTAGGTAGTGTTGGACATCTCGACTCTAAAGTATTTTTGAAGTGACTGTACAATGTCTAAGAAAGTCTTACGGCATATTGCGCACAGAGGGTTGTGCTATTGTAACAAAAGAAGTTGGCCGAGTCTGGTTCACTTTGTTATATAGCTATTGCTTAAAACAAAGCTAAAAATTGATGAGCTGCTCATCAATATCGACGAGTCCCGCAATGGTGGATTCGCTACCAAAAAAATGGATTCGCTACCAAAAAGCTGAAGCGTGGAAGTTATGGAGCATTAAATTAATCTGTAAACTCTGGGGAAAAGAGATTAAAAAACACAAATATATAAGAAAACAATGCAAGAAGTACCGTCGTATCTCTAGTACTTTTTCAAAGCGCAAGTGCGAATTCTTTGTTGACGGAACGATTTCAAGTTTCACAGGTAACATCAGAATACTAGGAAAGGTTAGATGAGGTGTGAGGTAGACGGGCTGTGGAACGGTAGACCGGGACAAGCGGTGGACATTAATTTAGTCGGGGTGGCGTTAGAAGCGCTGCTTCAGGTTAAGCTAAGGTAAGTGGAAGCGTTATATATTCGTGGAAGTTCCAGGAGTCCCGCTGGCAATGATACTATTTGTCAAAAAGAATCAGCCCAGATGTCAAGCAACGTTCTCATTGCATACATAAATGGTTACTGTAGCGCTCTGAAACTATTCGGGGAAAACTGGATGAGTACAAATGTGAGCAGGGGACGCACTTTTTCGCATAATATGTAAGTGCTCAGTGAGAACCTAGGGATGCTCCCAACTGCTCTCTATAATTTTTATTTGCGAGCGTCGAACCTGCGATCACTGTCATTTTCCTGCCAATCGACACTACAAGGATTTGGCTAGATACGATTGCGTTATCTAAAATGATAGACAACAAATTTAGTTTTTTTTTTTCGCTCTCTCTGCACTGATTAGATATTCCTAAAATCATGCACAGTGTTTCATCAATATTTCGCTTAAGGCTCTTCACATTGAACAAATTTTTAAGTTTTTGAGCTGCTTAAAGATGCTGGAGATTTCAATGCCTGCAAGATCTTTGTAAGCAAGGGATAGAAATTTGAACATCGTCAGGATCTCTCGAAAAGGCCTACTAAAATAATTGGACAAATATGATGCATCATTGATGCTAGAAAAAGTTTCACAGTTCTCAGTCGTACATCTACAGTAATGTCCAAGGGTCTACAACACGCCACCTGCAGACCATGTGCTACCCGCTAAGCGGTTTCTTATCCCCATGGGGTACGGTGGGCAGCAACACCGGCTCTGTATAGGTTTGCTTTGATACAGTAAACCCACACAGAAATGTGGCCATGTGAGCCCCCAGCGGCATGAAATGTGGCCCTCAAGCCGTCTGAGTAGGAAACCTCTGATCTGGTCAGTCCAGTGGTAGATACGGAAATTGGATCCTCATGTAGAATCAGAGGGGCAAAGACTACAGTTACTATCCAAATCGGAAATTTAAATCTATTCTATTGCACACGTTTTTTCAGAACTGGAAGGATGGCACTGCTCTGCCGACAAGGAACTGGCGCCACTTTTCTTTCCTACCTCGTCATCCTAACATCAAAGTTTGCAGTCGAACTTCGAGTGACGACTTGAGTAGATTTCACGGGCAAAGATGCAACATTGCAGAACGTTGCGGCTTTTTCGGTGAACGAAGAAGGCTGCTACTGCCGTTCATGTTCCTTAACGCCTCGGAATTAGGCGTTAATTTTTGGGCGCGTCAAGAAAGTACTACACGGATACACACACTGCTATTGACTGTTGCCTCTCTATAAATAAATTAAGACTATATGCATGGACAATAAAGAGCTTGAAATGCAGTTTCTTTGCTAATATCTGTGACGGCAGAGTACTCTAGGGCTAGAATACTAACGACGAGCGCAAAAGATGTAAACAACTGATAAAAATTCTATGATGTCATTCTTAACTGGTAGCGGAGTCGCTATTTGTAATAATATTCGGACAGCAAATCGAACAATAAAGATCTCGATGAAACAAATGACGTTATGTACCGATCATGCAGGACCAACAGAATCTACCGCATCACAAGAAATTTAGAAAGGAATGAGCAATTCCTTTTAGTCGAGGCTCTAGGGTGGTGTCTGTGTACATTTCTCTTTCACGGCTCCACCATGTATTTTCCTATTCCAGATGATGGGACATTAAAAAAAGTCTGGTTGAACTTTAGCTACAGGTACATTTTTCAGGGGGGCACGAAATTATCAATTGTGGACTGATTGTTTTGAAACTTGCTCAGAATATGTATTTTCCAAAATGAAACACATTTAGTTCATACAACTTTTCGACTAAGGCCTAAGTTTTTGAGATAATGGGGTTTATAGATATTTTGGATCTTTCCAACGAATAGAACTCGATGAGTTTTCATGCTGGAATAAAAAACAATGACAGTTTTGGAATCCTTGAAACATTCCCAACAAAACTATAGAGCTGAATCCTCCACTTGTGTCCTCATAATAGTTTTTATGACAGCTCAAAACTGAATCCCATAATTGTTTTATCCCCATATTTACCTCCGCAAAGGAGGTTATGCTTTCGTTGTATTTGTCTGTCTGTTGTGTGTCTGTCACCAAGATAACTCAAAAAGATATGAACCGATTTGGACGAAATTTACAGGGATTATAAGGTATGTTAGGAGAAACAGATGATTAACTTTTGGTGAAGATATGTCTATCCGTTTGTTTGTTTGTACGTATGTTTGTTTGTTTGTTTGTTTGCTTGTTTGTTTGTTTGTTTGTCATTTTTCTCAATGACATCACTCAAAATGTTATGGCGGACGGATTTTTATGAAATTTACTCGATTTGTTAGGTATATAACAAAGAGTAGATGACCAAATTTTGGAAATGATCCGTTCGTTTGTTTGTTACCGTTTTTAATTTTATATGTGTTAGCACCATAACTCAAAAAATAACTCAAAATTTAAAGGGGTTTTTAGTAATGTTAAAAGACATGAATGGTTAAATTGTGGTGCAGATTGGTTGGCTCGTTTGTATGTTTGACTCATATTTATCATAATGTTTGTTAGCAGTATAACTCAAAAAGTTATGAGCGGAACTTGGAGGAAATTGTACCAGCTGTTATTACCATCAAAAGGCACAAATGATTACATTTGCAAGTTTATACAAAGAAAATTATGGTTTCAGAGCCAATTTGAATTTTTTTGCTACCGTTATCTCGCTTGGCGGAGGTATGCGCTCTCAGAGTGCTCTAGTTTAGTTAGCGATCGCCGCGAAATAGAAAATGTAGAATTAGCTGTGACAAAAAAGTATTATGAGGCCTAAAATAGTGAATCCAGCTATATAGGTTTGTCAAGGATTCCAAAACTGTCATTGTTTTTATTCTAGCATGAACACTCATTGAATTCTATTCTTTTGAAACTCCAAAATATGCATGTATATTTGTGTATATATACCACATTACCTCAGAAACTAAGGCCTAAATCGAAAACGTTGTATGAACAGAATGTGTTTCTTTTTTTGAAAAATGCATATTCTGAGCGAGTTTCAGAACAATCAGTCTATAATAGATAATTTTGTGCCCCCGCTATCTCCTCCCCACTGAAAAATGTACCAGGTGCGAAAGTTTTACCCGACTTTTTTTAATATCCTCATCATATGGAATAGGAAAATGCATGGTAGAGCCGTGAAAGAGAAACGTACACAGACACGCCCTATAGTGCCTGGACTATTTCGAATTTTCATGATCTTGATAATAAATGTGAGCAGTTTACAGTATAGCTGACACCTTCGTTTATTTTAAGCGTACCAACGGAATAAACGTGGAAGCTCGAACATACAGGCGGTCACTGCAACTAAAAGCAGCTATATAAATACGAGTCTGCAGTTCTCTTGGTCCGAAAGCTTGTGGATGTAAGTTGCCATATCGTCAACGGGGATAAGATAAAAGCCCCAGTATGAAATAAGCTCCCGCCTATCTCCCAATGTACATTTGTTGCCCATATTAAAATAAGTTAAATTATACTGTACTGCATTTACCTACCCTAACGAAACCAAACCCTAACGTAGTGTAGATTTTTCTTATTGAACCCAGCCTAATCTAACCACATCTAAGTAAATTCAACCCATCCTGACATACATTACCGAGCTTCTTTCTAACCGAACTGACGAGTTCGTTACTTTTTTCACCTAACTCAACCCGACCTTACTTAACCTCAGCTAAGTAGACCTTGACGTTTCTATCAAAACAGCGATTTAGTAAGAGAAAAGCAGGCTTCGCCTACCTGACATTTCATAATGGTTTGAATCCTTGAGTAATTACCTAACTCTTCGTACATAAGTAGTTTTTACCTGATAGGCCCAGCAAGCAGAGAGTGCTACGGGAGGACTCAATGAGACTAAAAAAATAAAACTTAGCCGTGAACGCACTGCTAGCTAAATTACGTCCCACCGACGAATCGAAGTACATATTTGAGGGGTAAGACCTCTCGCCTTCGTAGATTGGGTTCGAAATCCTAACCAAAAATACATTCAGTGTTATATTCTTGACTCGAGAGAAATCATATGAATATTTACTGCTGAAAGTTTCTGTACTTCACGACAATAATCATTCTGTGTTTTGTGCATGGGTGCAGCTCAAGTAGCTAGCCAGTCAGGAGCGGGACATAGAATGAATCTAAGTCCAACAAGTACGGCGATATGGTTAAATATGTTTTATGAAGAACACTGTAACTAAATACGAAGAGTAATTGAGGCTTCACTTCAAAGACGAAGAAGCAGGGGGCCACACCGGGCTATATTTTGCCTCTTAGTGCTCTAAAAGTTTCCACCAGCCTTCACATCATGTTATATTGATTATTGTTTCTTGTTCAATTAGTTTGTGTTCTTTTCTTATATTTATTTGCTCAAGGAATGAAATTCTCTCCTGCTGACGATTTTTCAGGCGAAGTTGAGTAGAATACTCATAGGCTGCTCAGTCGGCGCGTTCGTCGACGTTGACGTGATTAATGACGTCATTTTTTTATGCTAGTTGCCCGTGAGTTCTCCCGTTACGCCATAGCTTCTTGGATAGGGATGTCCCGGGATACACGATTTTTGGACTTCGAACAAGTTCTAAATGTAAATATTGAGCTCTTATGCATAGGTGTATCCTAACCCAACCTCGCAGTCCTCACTAATCCAAAGTAACCTCACCTACCTAAGCTGATTTCACCTAACATGATCTTACCTTACCTCACCTTATCTATACTGACCCAATCTAACCTTACCTAGCCCAACATCACCTTACCTAAGCTCACCTAACCTAAGCTTACCTAGCTAAATGTAACTTACCAAACATTACCTATTTCAAGGGTTCTTGCAACCCACGCTCGCACATGCATATATTAGGTCAAATTAACCTGAGTAGAATATATTTTGGTTCACTTAAATAAGCTACATTCAAATAAATGAATAGGGCTCTCAAATAGAGCTTCAAGAGAAAGTGGCGCTTTGTTCCTACTGGGCGTTTTTCCGGGGGGCTTTTTTCCACCGGGGCTTTTTCCTACAGAGGATTTTTCCGCCCGGGGCTTTTTCCGGTTACCATCGTCATCACCCGGCCCTAGTTCCCTGTTAGTCCCACTTACATGTGCTGTAGCGGTAGTTCAGGTTCAGTAAGGCTTTAGTTTCACTTGGGTCAGCGAGCCTCAGTCGGCCTTCCCTCGTGTGTAGTCGGTTTCTGTAAGTGACGAAGATCTTTTAGAGTAGAAAATTTTGACTAAGTTTCATCAACAGTTGCCCTTAGCCTACATACCATACTGTATGAAGCATTTGATCTTCAAAATTATTGCTACGTAAATAGTATAAACTACTGGAAGACACAATTTTCGAACTCACTAAACTAAAGGGTTTTCTTTGCATTAACGAACTGTTTCTTTTCGTCATGGTAGGCATTGCACAAGTAAAGGTTACTTAGCAATAAAATATACAAAAGGTCTGTCCAGCATTATTGTTGGCTAGAGTACTCGCCCTGTCAAAAATGACAGCGATCTATTACTGAAGACCCTTTTTCATGTAGCATACTTCTGTTACTAATGTTTCTGAAGGATACGCTGCAACAGCTGACTCAAATAATTGTCATAAGAGATAAGTGCTCTCTTTTTCAATTCATCTAAGCTGTACAATCGTCGCCCCCCATAGCTGACATGCGGAAAAGCTTCCACCATCAAGTAGCAAAACATCATTAAATTTAATTAAATTCCGCCCTGGGTATTCCAAGATACCAAAGGATTAGCCTTCAGGACGTCTAAGTTTTTCTTTCGAAGCAAAAAATGCTCCGTCAAAGAAAGATAGCAAGCTAGAAAAAATTATTGTCTCTACTGCTCCGTGAAAAATCATCGCTTCATGAGGGCTTCGTTAATCATCTACTGAATTTATATGTCGTGAACTGAGAGCAAATATATGTTTTGATGAAAGGAAAATGTTATAAAATCAGACTCCCATGGCAGCCCCAAGAAAAGCTGCAGATACTTTCATTGTTCCGATGCCAAGAACTGTTTCAGATGAGAAATACATTAAGATAATAAAGGGATAAGGATGTCACTTCTGCCATCTTCTGCAACCTGATCATCGATCTTCGTGAAAATGCTACTTAATTAGAAAATCTACAACCTGGCCTAGTTTTCGCCTATCTATTTCGTTGAGAGCGTGACACGAAACATAAAAATACATAAAGACACGACGTTCATTCTTAGTATTGATACTGCTATTTATTGCATGCATCAATATAACAGACCCGTAAGGTTGTAAAGCATTATGGGTAACAGGCAATCACGCAGTAAATTTTTCTTCACATCCAACCATTATCGATCTGGCATTGTTCTAGTCTGTGCCTCGATGAGCAGAAGTGGCCAGCATTACCAGACAGACGCAAACATATATGTATCACCCGCGAGCGAAGTGAGAGATATGATAATGAATGCTTCCGTTGAAGATTTAAGTATATATATATATTTGTATATTTGTCTGCCCACCAAAAAGGGCCACCCAAAAAGTGGTAGAAGGAGTTGAGACATTGTTCATAATTTTTTGCAGTCTGGTGGGCTCACCCAAATGTGATTCATGCCAAGAAACTAGTAGCTGGGCATCAACAATGACGGCGATAAATTTTGTTTTCTGTCCACCCAAAAGGAGGCAGAAGGAGTTGAGTTATAATAACATTTTTTCTTTTTAGGCAGTCAGGTGGGTTGTCTGAAATTTGAAAAATGGCACAAATTTTGAGTTAGCTCGCCATAAAAAATTACAGCTTTGAATTTGAAACTCCACCCACTGAGAGGCAAAAGGAGTTGAGCAATGTTCACAAATTATTGTGAAGAGTCAGGTGCGTTGATTCTCATGAGAAAAATCCAAAAAACTATAATTAGTTGGCCATCAAATATAATGGCGATAAATTTTGTTCTTTGTCGACCTAAAAACAGGCAGAGAGAGTCGAGTCATAATAATGTATAGGTATATTTTTTCAGTCTGTCAGATAGGTTGACTGAGATGCAAAAAATATCAAAACTCTAGAATATGCTGGCCATGATAAATGGCGGCGTTGAGTTTGCCCCTACTGCTGGTGATGGTCTTACGCCACGAGGTGTTCTAGTTACAATTATGCTATCGTCTGTCACGAGGCTGAGGCCTTATCATGCACCTCTGGTACCACACAACATTCATTTATGGTTCATCAACCTTTACATCAGCTCGTGCCTGCAGAAGAAAAAAGCTGCACATGCTGACGGTTGAACGAAGTGGAGAGAAGTGATAATGTTTTCGTTGAAGATTTAGGTATACTTGTATATACAGTACATACTAGCATATTTGTCTGTCCACCCAAAAAGTGAGAGAAGGAGTTGAGATATGTTCATAATTTTTTGTAGGGAGTACAGTCAGTTTATTTAGAGGTGACCCATGCCAAAAAACTAGGATTAGCTAGCCATCCAAATTGACGGCGATGAAATTTGCTCCCACGGCTGGTGATGGTCTTACGCCACGAGGAGTTCTATTTTATCTGTTGGTTGAATATAACAATCGGCGGTATGGTCAATGCGACTGTGGGTGCAGGAGGGGACATTTGTATTTATAACATGAGGCTGCCCAATTCTAGCACTCCGTAACAAGGACAGAATTTACAGATTACCGAAGGTTACAGATTGCTTATGGTGCACGCTCGCTGCATCTGCATGCAACCTCACAGTTATTACGACTGCAAACTATGACTTTAGGACCCATACGTGATAAGCTCGTTTTTTAGGCTTGAAGAAAGCTTGCCTTGATTTGAAAGGCATGAAAACTGTTGACGCATATTCTATGTATGTGGTTCACACCACTTAGTTCAGTGAGTTTTGAATGGATATGGTGTGTTCTCTACCTGTTGCTCGGTTGAAGGCCATTGACTGCATTGTTAACAACAGCTTGATTAGTAGTTTTTCCTTAGCTAACAGAGAACAGCCATCTTGGAAAATCTTCCAAGTGTTGCGCCATTTACCGTTTCGCCATTGACTTGAAATCCCACTCCAGAGGACGTCATTTATGTGTGTGTGGCTATGATGACTTCTTTGCTAAACTGACCCGGGATATTAAGATACTTATCTAAGCCTGCAGTTATGCACAGACAGCTAGATATATTTCAATTATGTTTTCAATGTAGACGGTCTCACAGTAGCCAAAAGCAGAAGTAAGCACAACACGTTTATCATGTAAATATTTTTCCCCGAAAGTAATATAATTATGATGCTGATCAAACTTTCAATAGAGATAAAATCCTCAGATCGCTTCTACGAAACCTACAACCGCCCAAAAGAATACCAGTGCCATCATTAAGTAACTAATGCTCTTAGGTGTGCTCTATTTCTCTTGATCTGCGAGCTGCTGCATCTTATTATTGATTATCAGATCGAGGAAGTATTTGATGAGAAGAGGACAACCTCGTGTTATTTTTTATCCTAAACATAACGGTGACATCAACAGGTAATTCATAACTCTCTCGCCACTCACTTTGACACCCAGGAAGTTTCAACTCTCATGGTTGGGCTTGAATCTAGAGTGGAAAAGGTTTCTTTTTGGCAGCTGCGTCCTATC
>LQNS02278096.1:24044921-24061431 GCA_001587735.2 Parhyale hawaiensis | reverse complement strand
CAGTCTCGTTTTCAGCAAACTTCAAACTGTAAATGTTGTACCATAGACTGCATTTCATATAATTATTATACAGTCTATAAGATAGCCTAAGGTTCTACATTTCGCTGCCGAATTGTTTCAACTCTTATTTTACTGCCTGAATTATCACGTTGATCGGGTTTCCCTCAACTTGTAGCAGGATTCCCATATTGCACTGTGTACCAATATGGTACACATCATCGCCAACGAACGCATTACGCAGCACATTCCCCTGGAATATCACTATTTGTATATCCCAGAAAACAATGAGTACATCTACTTAAGTACGTGAGGAGTGGGCACAAGATGGTTAAGTTGAGGAAGCTTGTGAGCACAACGGCGAAAATTCGACTTTCGAATCCCTGCTAACTCCCGGCTCTTATATGAATGGGCTAAATCCTAACAGATTTTTAGGCCGACTCGGAAATTGATTTCGTGCTTTAGCCTCTGCATGAGGCGGCTCAGAATACTGTTACTGTACCAAACGTTCAAAATTTGTGTTTGCGCAAATCTGACTTGATACAACGCTGTATCAAATGATAGTTTGATTATTGTCCCTCTGCCCAACTCCGTATTACTGTTTGTTCTTTAGACTTCAGTTGTTCACAATAATTTTAAGTAATTGCTGCGGTAATTTCTTACTCCAATAACGCAAATTCTAAATGTTCATTTTTCGTAGGAAAAACAATATTAAAAACCAATAGGAAAAGATAAGATGATAACTGATGCGCTTACGACAAATAACTATGCACAGTCGCTACCTCTGGTGACAAACTTACGTCTGCTGGGTCAAATGGATCTTCCACGAACATTTTGGGGCATCCACCGAAGCCTGCCTCAGCGTCGCCCACCAGGGCTGCTGCCATCGTTGCCATGAGAGCGATCACCGAAGTCTTCATTTTGCTGAAATAGAGTAAGTTATTAGTTACTTCTCTGTAAATATAGCTCTAGTATGATATAGTATGTCCAGCTTAATTCATATGTTATTGTTGACAGTAAAAGACGACAATAAATTTTGAAAAATGCACGAGAAATCATGAAAGTCCTGTATAACAAATGCTGTAAGCTTCTCCTCTTGTGACTTACATTTTCAAGAAGGGTTCGCAATGTTAGATGTGTATCAGTGTTTCCACGATACTGGGACGCGCTTCTCTTGCCACTGTTTTTATAGGTAGTCAATCGTGTGAACAGACCTTGATAAACAGTCATGTGTACTTTTCAATTCTAGACTACATGTAAGCATGTGATGAATAATGAATATTTAACACGCACCTTTATTCGTGTACTTTGTGAGTCACGCTAGTGCACAGCGAATGCAAACTGTGTATTGGCTTTGTGAGCTTTGCGACCAGTTGATGTTACGTCAGCTTTGTCAGTACACGACGCTCTTCTGCATGTCTTTCAGCACGTAGTATGCACCTAACAAACGATGCTGATTTTCCTCCGAAATTTATAAACGTATTTTCTTTTTTGTTGAAGGAGCAGTATGACGACTTCTATAAAAAATTATGAATATGAAAAAACTGTGGACAGTAGATGTTTAAAGATAAAAGATGTATTATGCAGATTTTTAATCGAATGCTTGAAGGATTAAGATGTTGCCATGAAGTGGGTCTAGTGAGATTAGTTGACAACATATACTCGTATTTCTTCCACAATTTGCCGCTCATTGAGACGTTGGCCGTATGATAAGCAATATCAAGAAAACTGTCGATTTACGATATTGTTGCTTTGGCGCGGACGCAGATATGTCAACCTCACCCTGGAGTCACCCTAAACCAGGAAGCAAAGAGTATAATGGGAAGACTCAAAAGGACTAAAATAAAACTTAGCCGTGACCGAATGTCAGTTAATGACGTCACACCGATAAGTTGAAGTATTTGGTAGTCGGACCTCAAGCCTTCCTTGGTTGGGTTCTTAATCTTCACCAAAAATATCAGTAGTTTTATAATGTTGACGAGAGAGAAGCCATAGGGACAGATATTGCTCTAACTTTCTGCACTTGACGACAACAATTTACCATGTTTTGTGTATGGGTGCAGCTCAAGTAGCTGGCCAGTTAGGAGCAGAAAAATTAATAAATGAAGTCGAAAAATAGGATGATATGCTTAAATATGTTTTGTGAAGAGCACCGTGAACTGAATATGCAGTGTAAGTAAAGCTTCACTTCAAAGAAGAAGGTAAATTAGGACGTCATACATGGCCGGACCTTGCCACTGGTGCTGTGAAAGTTTCCACCAGATTCCACTGCAATTTTCTATTGATAATTGATAAGTGTTCACTTGACATATGCTCTCTAATTTGTTTATGTGCTTAAATGATAAAATTTGCAATGGACGACGAATTTTCTGGCGAAATTACTCGAAATACTCATAGGCTGCGCACCATACTGTTCTTCGATGTGACGTCATTGTTGACGTCACTTCTCGATGCTAGTTTCTCGAGTCCTCCCGTACACCATTTGCTTCCTGCCCTAAATGGATGATGATATAATTTTTTATAATCTTCAAAAATGTTATTGTATTGTATAATAATATTGAACGTGCTTCTATCTATACCATCTATCAAAACATGAATCAAAACTAAAAGTTATATCACAACTTGAACCAGGGTTGAGAAGTCGGATGTTCAAGGTCCAACTCCGACTCCTGGCCTTCCAGAATTTCCGAGTCCAACTCTGACTCCGACTCCGAGTCTTCAAGATTTCCTGACTCCGTGTTCCGACTCCGACTCTTTGATCCAACTAGTATTTATCTTATGTAAACATTAAACACGTCCCAATAATTTTTTACCAATAAATACACACATATTACTCTAAAGATAGTAGTTTTGTACATTTACAATAATCCTTTGCATCATTAGCACCGTATGGGACATTGAATTTTCATACATTCATGATTTAATAATAATTACCTCGCAGAAAACCTGTTTAAAGGGTGGGCTGGGGTCAAATTTTGGTCATTTTTTCTCGTGTCCAGCTTTTTTTGTTTTGATTAGATTTCCGTTCTGATTATTGCATATCATGGTACCAAAATTAGGTTATTAAATTTCATCAAGTAGCTTAACTGGCATTGGTGCATTGATATTAGACGATCTAGGTACTCAATTGTCGATGGCAAACTCAAATATTAAGCAAAAAAAAAACAAAGTATGTCCACATTTACAATACATTTAATTATTTTTTAATTTAAAATCTTGAGACTGAAAATTCTGAATCGATTGATGTTTTTAATTTAAATGGGATTCCGGAGTTGGAGTCGGGCTAAAATTGCCGACTCCTACTCCTAGAGCAAGTGAGATTCCGACTACCCTCAAAGTCCCGACTCCGCAATCCTGTATATCACTACGGCGTTTGAAGGTTCCATAGGATTTTGTGAAACACTTCTGCGATATATCTCTACAAAACCCATAATCCTAGTTACATTCATCCAAGCATTTATATGTCTTGTTGTGAGTTTGTAGGAAAAGTGTTTTGTTTTTGGGATAAAGAACAGACAGAAAAAATGTAGGTTAGATGCAAACCGTTGATATCGAAGAAAAATTACAAGTGTTGTCTGCAGTTTTTTGAAGGCCTGAGGATCGTGACGCATCTTAGTAGTGATGAGTGTTATTTAGCAATAAAATGCAGTTCAGTATGGCAGGCAGTGATGGCACGCTAAAGAAGTTAGGAATTTTTTCCAAGGTGTACTGTTTAATCGCTATAAGGTGAAGGAGATTCTGTTAAGGTATGGGGGATCAATCAGCGCTCATGGTCCAGGGTCTCTTGTATGTTAAAATGGCCAAAATAAGTCGTCATAATAGGTGGACTTGTTAACTGAATATATACTCCCCACCATAATAAAAACATTACATCTTAATGTAAGATAGAGCCCCAATGCACACAGCCATCACTGTAAAGAGATTCCTCCAGAGCCATCACAGGGCAAGTTTGGATTGGCCTACCACATCACCAAATGTGAACCCAATAGAGAATGTATGGCATTAATCAAGATCCAGTTACGCAAATAAAATGTTTGCATGCTTGGTGAATTGTGGATTAAAGTAAATGAAAAGTGATACGCTATTCCACCGGAGTTCTACAGGAAACTAATCGAGAAAATGTCCAAGAGATAGCGTGCTGTCAAATCACAGTAGGGTTTTGCTAGTAAAAATTGACAACTGAGCATTGTTTGTGCGCAATATTAATTACAAACTCATTGAAGTAACATTTTTCTACCACACAGATTTTCAATTTATCTCTGATTTGATGAAATTTTATTTTTGATGATGATCAGGTTAATTGATATTTCAGAAAACAGAAGTTATTAATTTGATAAAATTTAATGTTTATTAATCGATTGCTCTGTAGTTTATGCAGGTCAGTTACCAAAAATTTAGTTGAATTTAAAATTTTATCAAATTTTGTCAGTGCGAGGTTTATTTTTTTTTTTTTTTTTTTTGCCGCTGTAGACTTGACTGGGACAGATCTAGGTCTGCATTATTGTCACACCTGTTTTTATTCTTTATTGCTTAACTGCAATTTATTGTTTCGTGAGATAAAAACAGCTATTAATAAGTGTGATCCGTATAGCTTGAACATCTTACTAGAACTGATGCTGCTGATTCCTTCCTGAAAGTTACGCAGGTAACGACCACTCTCTGCGCTCACCTGGTCACAGCCACCGGCCTCTAACTGTCCGTCTGCAGTACATGCAGCAGGTCTTTGCCGTGGTTTCTTGCATCAGGACATACAACTGGCTCTTTGCATCAGGACATACAACTGGCTCAGTGCGTGAGAATATACAACTGGCTCTTGGTATAAGGACATACAACTGGCTCTCTGTGTGAGGACATACAAATTACGCTAGATGGATCGCGATTCACCTGCGTGACCGTTTTTGGTTGGACACTTCACCGCAAAAAAACGTAGCGCCGTCTCTGATACAGCAATTGACAAATTGCACGGACAAATGTTGCTTGGGTGACAGGTCACCGCGGGGTTGTGGGCCTGGCAGAACCTTACAGCTTTGCGCCGCTGACTCTGCTGTGTCCGGTCAGAGAGAGCCACTGTGATCGCTGAGATGCGGGCCACAGCAGAGATAAGTTGAAGACCCCAGACTATAGCACAGGGAGCCGACAACGCTTGCAAAGATAGACTGTGGCTCAAGTTGCGTCAGCTCACACTTGCGCTGTGACAGAGATGGGAAAATCCATTCCGTAATGACACAGAAGTTCTCTTGGTGGTTGGATATGACAGCAGAAACCTGTTAGGCCAATCAATCATAAACACTCTACACTATGCGAATTATGGAGTCTGTGACGAGAACAGTATGGAACCTCTGCCAATGAAAAGCTTGATAAGTAAAGCTCTTTACTCATTCAATAGAGAGACACGACCTCAAGTCAGAGAAAAGTCAAGAAAATAGCATACCTCATGAGAGACTGCTCGCTTTCATCCAGCTATTTCCATTTCATCGTAGATAAATCATGGAGATTTCGATCAATTCTTTGCACCCAAGCACCACGCATTTTCCAGTACTCAGAAGTTAAAGCATGCATGGAAAACATCAGAATTGGAACAGATTCTGATCTGGTTGCCAATTCGGAAGGTTTGATCCTTCCATGCATGAGAGATTGCTGTTGAAGTCATGGTCGTTGATAAAGCATATGATTCGACATACTGGCCACCTGGAAATTCATTCACAGTCTACACAGTGCGTGTGTTTATATATATACTTCTCAAAGACATATTATTTGTTCAGTCCAATGTAGATATTTTCTCAATGAATGAACGTAACGACCGCCTGCATGCAATAGCCGGACCCCGTCCGTACTAGACTACACTGCGAAAATAATCACACGCTCTACTCGATGAAGGGATGTGCAGCTCGCAATTCGTCTCGCCCCGCAGAAAAGATCGGCAGCACAGCTACGGTGCCATGAACGAACAACGTACTAGCTGTATTCTCCAATCAAACTGAAGTCACGATTATGTAGTGCAGCTCTTGTACCATGAACAAATAATAAAGCTGATCCGCTGATATATAAAGCAACAACAGCACTTATAATATAAACATAATTTTCCTCCTTCTAAATTACTATGTAGGCTGGAAACAGTAATAACTGTGCATATAGAAACTTATGTTGATACGGTAAAAAATTCTAACCATAACTGTGATTGTAACAGATTTTATGGTGACTATAATTATATTTCTAAATTAAAATAATAATAGAAGTATTGCGTCACAGATTTCTTATTGATGGCTGTATGAGAAAACGTCCCTGAAGCATCTTCCCATGGAATTCGTCAAGGCAGTTTTTATGTCTAGTAAAATACTGACAGGATCATTTGCAGTTGCTTCTCAGCGTGTCTTGCGTTGAAATACGTACACCTCCTTCAGTGCATTCGTCTGTTCCTGCTCCCTAATTCTGTCTAAAAATGAATCTTGCCAAAATTAGCCGCAGTTGTTTACCCCTGCGGATGGACTCATATGCGATGCGATGCGAGAAGCTTGTTTCGGCAGATGATGTCGTTAATTTTGACAGCAAGATTCAAATTTATGCTTCTCTTAACTCATCGATCATAACTTGTGTAATGCACACATTCCTTCAGCTTGCTTCTGCCTTTAATTACGAAAACCATTTTAGAACTAATTAATAGTTCCCTCATCGCACATGATTAACAATTTTTCATCCTTGAATTATCTATTTATTCTTATCCAGCCTAACCAAATCCGTAGAAACCAAACTGGAGAAGAGCTCTGAGAGCGCATACCAACCACCAAACAAGGTAACGTTAACGAAAAATCTAATTAGTCCTGAATCAAGATTTCTATGTGGTCATCACAAAATTCATTCCTCTGTTCCTTTTAACATTCCTAACAGTTTCTGTAATTTTTTTCTATATTCATCCATAAGTCTTTGTCAAAAAACGTAAACGGATTATGACCAAAATTTGATCATTTGTGCCCTATAATATATATCTAACAATTGCTACAAACTTCAATAAGATAATTTTTGTAGTTATGTAACCGACAAACATAAACACGAACTTAGATACAAACAGATCATCACAAAAATTGGGTTGTCTGCTCCTCGTAACAATCCTAATTATTATTGCAAAGCTTTTAAAACTTCCGTCCATAAGTTGCTGACCTATCATACTACCAAGAAGAAAAAAATAGGCAGCAAAACAAACAGGTGAACAGATCTTCACCGATCGTCATCTATTCCTACCCTAACGGGAAATTTATATGCATTTATCCGATGTTATCGGATACCACTCGCTAGTTGCTCATAGGCAGCCGATAAATGCCTATAAATTTTTGATTGGGTACTACCATATAGAACAATCATTGTAAATTTTATAAAGAACTGTTCATAACTTTTTGGGTTATCATGATAACAGACAAACAAACTCCACCGAAAACCTAACTTCATTGGTTGCAGTAAATATATAAAAACATAGATGGCACTCGTTTGGATCTCAAGGATGTATATTTCCCCATCCCAGTACATGAAACCTGAGCCTGCTGCAACTGCTGTCATCACCCCGTTCCGTAGCGCTTCATAGGAAACACAAGTGCAGTAGTTCATACTACAGCAAAATCTGCACTGAAACCCAGTGGCCAAAAACTCAAACACTCTCGCAACGCATCTCGCAACTTTTATCGTAATTCCTGCGATACCCTAGATTACGACATCGAACCGACTCTCGTAACTGCGAAACTCAAAACAGAATAACGTCATCGTATCAATACCGTAACTTCTTTTTTCATGATCGCAACTCTGAACCAGAGAGATCCGCTAGCTCTCTACGCATTCGGAAGAGGGCGCTGCATGTGCTCAAAGCAGCCAATCATAAAGCGTGTTACAAGCGTAGTCCTCCTTCATCAGCTGACTTATGTGACTTATGCATGATCAGGCCGCCCCATTGTCCGGCCACCGGACGCCTCTTTGTTCGTATGAGCCGGCTTTGCGTTTGGGGCTCTGTATAGCCCCTGAGTTGGAGGAAATGCCACTCTAAAGGCGGATGAGACCTCTTTTGGTCCAACAGCATACCTGAGAAGAGATGAACAGGCTGGTGCCATAGCTGGGTACTCAGTTTTCGGCAGCCTCGTCCTCTCTCTCTTCCATCAGGTAGTACCGCCCGATGCTCTTTTCCTTTCTTTTCTCTTCTTCTTCTTCTTCTTCTTTTTCTTGTAGGCCGAAGCCCGTGCTGGTGATGGCAGGGTCTGGGGCTCTTGGATAGCCAGGCGCTTTCGTAGCTGTCGTTACTGTCGATTTGTTTTTGCTATAGAATGCCTGATATTATCTTTTGTTTGTGGTGATTTTTTTCTACTTTTTTGCACGCCTGATAGTTCGCTCTCCGGATCTGGAAGAGAAACTTGGTCCCTGTGGATCTGGTTCTCGCCCCTGCCGCATTTTGGGTGTAAACGTTCGAGATCTCTATGGTAATTTGGCTGAGCTCTCGGTCGCCTCTTCCAATTATGATCTGGTGCTGTGCTCGGAGACGCTAGTCTCAAGCCATAGTCATGTTTCTGAGTTTATGATCCGGAACTTTGATAAACCGATGCTGCGATTGCGAGACTCATACGCAGTATTTAGAGGTCTGGCTGCTTACGTTCGAAAGGGTGTTGTTGTGTCAAGGCAGAGTGAATATGAGTGTCCATGCTGTGAGCTGATGGTGCTTTGAGTCTGTAACTCATTCAGGAACTTTCATCTGTTTTCACTGTATCGTAGCCCGTCTGCTAATGATAGGGTCTTTGATTGTCTCTTAGATGTAATGGCTAGGATTCAGTCCTAGGATAGGCGTTCTGCATTTGTCTTTACGGGGAATTTTAATTGTCACCATGTGGAATGGTTGGGTTCTGGGAGGACCGATTGCCATGGCCATGCAACCTTCGGTTTTGCGACTGCCTCTGGATGTGAGCAGTTGGTTGAGGGTCACACCCATTTGATGGAAGGTGTTCTTGACCTCCTGATGACTGACGTTCCAGATTTGGTTGGAGTGTCAGTGGTATCTCTCATTGGTTCCTCGGACTAGGGTGCCCTCTGTGTGACGCTCCAAGTCCATCAGTGGGTCCCCAGAGTCACTATTAGGCGTGAAATATTTTTGAAGTCCAGAGTGAATTGGAACGCCGTCTCTGATGCCATCCTTGCGCTACCTTAGGGTATTATGGGAGAGTCTCCTGATCCTGGGTCTACCTTGGATCGGCTTTGCTCTGACGTGGTGCGTGCCTATGTCCCTTCCCGCTTCATTACGGTCAGGACAGGCGATGAACCCTGGTTTAATGATGCCTGTAGAAGGGCGCACCAGTTGAAGCGGGAGGCATATGCCCGTTGGCGTACTAGCCGGTCTGTTGTTGACTTTCAGGGTTTCAGGGAACTGCGGCGTTGGGCTGAGGCTACTTATGAGGAAGCTGAGAGGGAGCAGAATTTGAGGTCCAGGGAGTTGTTAGCTTCGTCTGTCGGTGCACATAAGTGGTTGTCCACCTTGAAGAGCGCGGTGCTTGGTGTAAGCTCTTCTGCCCCCCCCCTTTTAATTGGTGCTGGCGGTGATCTTGTTGCGGACCCTGCTACCAAGGCGAACCTTTTGTTGCGCTACTTTGATGGGAAGCAGAGCCGGGACTGGGTGCGCATTCCCTTAGCGGGCGACCCTGAACCGAGATTTTCCGGTTTTGCTTTCAGATCTTCTGAAGTGCACCGCCTTCTTCTTGACCTGGACCCCTATGGGGGCACTGATCCATCGGGTATGTTTCCTCTTTTTCTTCGGAGAGTGGCTGGTGTGCTCGCAGCCCCGCTTGCTTCTGTGTTCTGTCGGATATTACGGCTGGGCTCTTTACCGGAATGCTGGCGTGTCGCTCATGAGACGCCTGTTCCCAAGGTCTCATCTTAAACCTCCGACTATAGCCTCATCTCGATCATACCAGTCGTATCGAAAGTTTATTTATAAGAGGTTGGTTGCGTCTACGTCTTCGGTCCTCAAACAAGCCCAGTCGATATAGGCTAGCTTGAAACAAGTTCGTAAGTTTATTGGAAAAATGGGGCTCTTCATGTGAAAAGCTGTAGATACTACACCATCTTAGTTTGTTTGTTTTTTTTGCAGAGATGTGACACAGAGCAACGTGAAGTGCATGGAGTGTCTATAGGCGTCTTTTTGCCACCACCTTGCGGATCAATCCGTATTTTCCGTGCGTTTTTGTGACCACTTTTTGTTGTGATTTGGATAAAAATTAACCGTGAACCTTGGTGAATATTGATCGAACTGTGATTTCACCAGCGGGCTGATCATGCATGGTCAGAGAGTAGTTACAGCCTTTAGACAAACAAATTTCAAAATTTGAAATGCAAAGAGCATGATATGATGTTTTCTTATATTTTAGGATAAATTGGATAATGTTATTATGATTGTAGTATATACTGACTTTCAGAATTGTAGTTTCATTATAGCGTTAGCACACTATCGCAAAAATTGCTCAGTCACGCAACTTTTCATTTCGTCCGTCTCGTTGCTTTGGTGCTTGAATATCAGGCTAAAACTGTGCGCCATTGCAACTTCAAACTAACCCAGAGTAGGAGGTATTCTAAAAGCTCCACCGTTGCTGCTTGTTATAACGTACAAACTGAAAAAAACGACTCTGTCGTACCTTATATATTCTTTCAATATTCTTTTCAGTCCGAGCCGAAGCTCAGGGCGCTGCAACGCTATAGAGTAGTACTTAGTTGCGTTACAACGCAACATTGGCGTACGTGTGCCCACGCTCTTAGTTTTATGCCGGTGCATGTTCAAAATGCATTAAATACTGCTAGTTCACTTATCCATTGACTTCAGAGTAAATCATTTCTAAAAATCCATTCCTCACCAGCTTTTGTGTAAATACGAATGGAATCCAAATTTTGAAACTAGATATAGAGTCTCTGGTTTGTCTACAAAATCATTGGCTGTTCTTGTACTCTTCAGTGATCAGAATGAACATGATCACGGTGATTTCTGATTGAAACTCCATAGAAATTTATTTGTCACAAAAATTTGTAAAACACAAGTATCGTCACAATTAAAATGTACAAAAGTGACAAATGGTCACTAAAGCATATCCGCTTCTCGAACCGGCAAAGAAAAAAAATACAATTGCATATCAACATGAAGACAATAATTATATAGTACAAAAAATAGGAGTGGTGGCATAATCCCACCAGTATAGTTATAAACCACGATATATTCACTTATTGCCAATGAGAGTTAAAAAAAAAAAACATGAGAGAGCAGCAGGTTTGGGGTTCCAGCTACCCACCCATTGAAATAACCGAGCGCCAATCCCGCGCTGAAACCCCGTCCAGGTGGCAGCACGGTGCGCCAGGTCACATCAATATCTCAGAAGTTATTTTTCACACGATAGCTTAGAATTGAACCACCAGGAAGCTCAAAAGAGTCAAGAGGAGCCGTTCAGGGAACATTATGGTTACTGAGTGAAGCCACATTGCCGATACTGAGCATGAGCGCAGTTACGATTTTTTTCACATATTATTATTCAAGATCCCAAGAATACGAGTGACAAAGGATCATTTAATAACTTCGCTTCTAAGACCAATGGCTACTGCAGACTCATTGTACATTGGGCAACAAAACGGAAACATACCATACACAATAATTTCTTAATGTTCGGATATCAATATGCAGTTATTGTTTAGAGCTGGATTATGAATGTGTCTACAAAAAGATGTCTTATCTACCTGCTATGCTCGTGTGTTGTGGGCTTTTTGCGCACAATAAATAGGTAGGTACGCGATAAGATAACTCCCTAAATTAGAAAAGGTCTTCGAAACAATTTACATGTAGGCTAAAACCCGGAATAACTTAAGCGCTAGCAAACATTTCTAAGCACTAACAAATATTTTCAAGCACTAACAAAAATTTTTAAGCACTAACAAATATTTTAAAGCGCTAGCAAAAATTTGGATGGCGCTTACAATCATTTTAAGCGCTACAAAATCTTACAATTTTTTCAGCAGCTTAAGCAAAATAAGGTTTAAGCATCTATTTCAAGCAATGTCCGGGCTTTATTAATCACTACTAACGCAGAGTCGTGTACCTGCATATTGATCGCCGTGAACCAACTTACCTGAAACATTAATGGTTGAACATCCAAATCGACTCAGAGTTGGAAGTGCAGCGTCATCTTCGCCTACCCTAATGTCACTACGGAAATGCTGTTGTCTCTATGGTTGGAGTAATTGCCGATCTATTTATTCCATGCTACACTCTCTGTTAAGTGTGAATGTTGGTGAATATTTGGCTCTTTTTCCACTATTATTAATGCAGTGCTACTAGAGCGACACCATTATAACATTGTTACCTCCTGTGTTATCTTGCAGTAGTTACTGTTTTTTTCCTTTCTGCCTTTCCCACCCTGGGGGATGCTCCATTATATCTTTGCTATCCTCCTAATATCTGTACTGTCTAGGGTGCACTAGTAATATTCTCTTATCTTATCGGTATTCTACTTTACCAATTAAGATTGTACGATGCGTGGCATCTCTTTGTAAGGTATTTTTTTTTTTAATTTTTATTTCCGATACATTGTCCACAATTCGTGTTATTATGCTACTGCTTATGCTAATTGCTTCCAATAATCTTTTGCTGAACGTTACGTTTCTCAAGTAGCGCGACCGACCAGCAGGCTAGTTAGGCTAACCGTGTTCCCTGTGTGTTCCTATTTTGCAGTACGAACCCTTCCGCTACCATTGGGGGAGCGACGGCCCTTTCGATCCTTCCATTATCGACTCTCCGTCGTCGACTCCATATAAACACGGAAAAACACCGATCGTTGAATAATTTCTCTTTCAGCTGTCAGTAGAAGTGATTATATAATGAACTAGTGTGGAAGCTGTGAGCAATGACTTGTAGCAGTAAATTCTTTTCTTGCTTTTTGAGTTTCTACAATGGAATTATTAACGTAAAAGTAAATGTAATACTATCAGGAAACTTTAATCTAATTTTATTATACGAAAAATAAAACACGGTAAATTCTTGCAATTCCTGGTTGGTACCTTCGACCGGTTAATCATCTGCTTAGCTCGTCGATTAGTGTATAATTTTTTTAGCATTAAATAACTGTCTACAGTCTACATATAACCCAATTTCCATGTATGATTGCGTAAGGCTTTTTTTTTACGTCGTTTTCTATTTTATTTCTACATGTACCTCACTCCTGCTATAATCAATGAGCGTCTTACAACTGATCTGATCAATCCGCACTAGTCTTGCAACTGTAGTTATACTGTACTCTTTGTTTACGTTAGTTGCTGAAAGCCCCAGTCATCAACAACTATAAATGAAGTAACTCTAGCGATACTTTGCATTACGGGTTGTGGTTGCCTCGTTTGGCGCTTATTCCAGCTCGTTGTTATTCCAATAGCGCTTCTTTCCGCTACGCTCGTTCTGTTAGCGTGTGGTCAGGTGTCTCGCCGAAACACTCTCCGGGTTTTCAAAACTCTAATTGACTATACTATCTTTTGACGGTAAAACTATCCTTTTAAATTTATCTTTTATTGAACGCACGACTTGAAACTGCTCAATATTTCGAAGTGCCCGTAGGATTGAAACTTTGAACGCTGAATAACTAAATATTAACCAGGCAGCGAAACTTTTTCCTGAAATCCACTGTGTTGTTATTTTCAACTGGTCGAATTCGTCGAATTCAATACATGTGATAGTAAAGTACGTATACAGAAATGACCTTCATGTTGAACCAATGTCATGTGTTTGCTGCGCAATTTTTGCTTGATGCTTCAGACAAAGAGATCGTTTTCCGTGTCGCGTTGGATGCGTTGACCATGCTGCTTAATAATGTATGCTTATGATTTTTTTTTACGACCGCTGTCGACATGGTTTTTTAGCTTAGCTCTGTATACAGAATATGGAACCGCGTATAAATGCTTATCAACTGAACCCAAACTATACGTATTGATATTACTGTGCAGCGAATATCATTATTTCTTTGTGTGGTGCTGCGAATGCATTCGATGCACTTAGTTTAAAACGATTCCATAGTTTTCGAGGTTCAAGCATACAAACTATAGTTCTAGATAGGACGTGAAGGGAGGGAGAAAAACCAAACTGGAAACAGTTCAAAAGTAGGCAATATGCCTGTTATATATGCATTTCGCACATACAACATTCCAGTGTGTTAGCCAGTTACATTCAAATGTATAGACGCATTCTTTGTATCACGAGTTCACGCCTAGCGGATGTAGCTACCGCCGGCTTTCAGCTCACAGAGCCTCTAAGACAAAAAACTGAAAAGGTCGCTTACGACCTTACAAAAATGTGCTGGTATACCAGCACTGCCTATGAGCGACATGCACAATTCTCAACGACCTTCCGGCCGGAACCTATTTCAGCAAAAACTGTCTTTCAAAATCTGTAACCAGAGCTTCGGCGATATTTGTTATGCTTGTAAACATAAAGTAATTTACACACGGACTTCCGACTCGAATCCGGCGGAAGCTACCGGTGTTCTAGTACTATCAAGCGTCGGCTTAATTCGGTACTTGGCATTGCAGTACCAACATTGCCTACGGCATTTCTGCTTGTAACACTATTTAGATGTAAACCTTGTATTCTGTTGTCTGCTTCTATCAAGTAGCATGCTTGCTACTTATTATTGGATCATATCTTCCAAATCTTGTATAATAAGATATAAATAAACAAGAAGATCTTTACGAGATTCTTTCACCATCCAGCACTGTGGCCTGATAACTATACTCAGCCTTGAAGTTCACTCTCACAACCAAGTACTGTGACGAACACAACTCGAACTCAAGTAAAACTTCACACTGGCCAGAAATACAATATATTACAATGACAGAGAAGCTCAAGCTTATGTCCAGCAAAGCTGTAAACTTATGGATCAGCCCTTTAACCAGCATAAAAATAGCTCTGAATCGAGAGATTTCGGAACATCCAGGACTGCTGCTCACAATAAGACGGTGAGATCATTATCGTTGCAGCCTGCGGAGTATCTGAAAGAATGTATCATTTTAAGCGTGTGTGCTGGTGTATCAGTTCTTCACACCCGGTGTTGCTAAAGCTTTGGTTTTCCCAAGTTCGAGATTTTTCTCGAATATCCCTTTGGCAGCTATAGCCGTGTTTGGCCGGCGAGGAAACCTTGCGAGTTCAGCCATGAATTGTATAGCACTGCTGCAATTGCATGCTCTGTGGTCACAACCTGTTTAAAACGTCGGTACCAGTTGTATAATACTTTCATTTCATCAGATAATGATTCTTCAACAGTACTGTGACCGCGCAGAGCTGAAGCCCTAGTGGTGCTTGGGTTTGTGAACTGCATCCCACCGAAAGAAGCATGCTAACGGTCTACCCATGCATCTCGCAACATCCTTTTAGTGTCTGTTGGAGGTCCCATGATCTGTGGCAGCCATGGTGATATTGAAATCCTATTTTTATTGTGAATAGTCCTAACGTGATTGAGACTGCAAGTGTTGGGATATCCCTCTCTCCTATAGAGACTACTGCATATCTTCTTTAGCTTCAGCACCATTGAAAGGACGTGACCTGAACAGAAAACTATGTGAAATGAGGTAGAATGAATATAGAATGGAGTGAAATGAGATGAATTTGAAACAATTTGAAATGATATTGGTCAGGGGACTAAAAATTCTGAATTTCATTTCTTTCTTGCATTCGGCACATCCGTATCTAGGTTACCCCGCTTCTTAAATACCCTTCCCTCTCTGGCTCCTGATCGAACGATGACAGATTGTATGGCGCTCGAATCTCTTTCTATCTAAAAGCAAAGAAACTGTGCAAACAAGACACAAGTAAATAAATCATCAAGCAAGGTTCACAGAGTTTTAGTATCCACTACATAATAAAACACAGTTGTTAGTCGCTTGCTCCCTTGCTCCAATGTTGGTCCGTCTCTCCGTCACGCAGTTAAGAGTTTAATAGGAGAAAATTCATGTACTGAAGTCTGAAAAACAAGTTGAGATACCATACAATTTCAGCGCTTGGAGTAAGGGTGACAAATATAGCTTCTGAAATGCTATGGTCCAAAGTGGAAATATTGCATTTTCTGAATCTCGCTTCACTTTCAAAACTAGCTTGGTACTTTTTGATTTGACGATAATGATTCTGCTTCTTCTGAACGTGGTAGATGAAAAGCGGTATCTTCGATAGAGTTTTTGATCCTGTCGGGAATAGCCAAGATATGTCGCATATTCTTTTGGTTGAATTCCTTCTTAGCAGCTCGAGAAGATCAGTCTTGGTTGGAATTTGATTTCTTTTGTGCATAATCACTTTTTTTCTATTTTTTTAGCTGAATCTCTTCGATGCAGTTGAAACTTCATTATTATTATTATTAAAACTTCACGCCTGAGCTCCCACGGACGGGTAATACAACCCAAATGAAGCATCTTGCAACACCGGGAAGCCCAAAACGCTGCTAAAGGAAATCCAGCAAAAAAAAACATTCACAGCTGACTTAAACGCCTG
>LQNS02278096.1:23893775-23906787 GCA_001587735.2 Parhyale hawaiensis | reverse complement strand
ACGACTTGTTTCTCAGCTGAGGTATCAGTTTCGTTGCTCTGCGTTGGACTCTTTCCATGTTATCGATATCTTTACAGAGATGTGGCGACCAGAATTATTGAACAGCAATTTAGAAAGCGATATTAGCCAATTGTGCACATAGTCTTATTTTTCAAGGATGACTCATAATATGATGCACTATCTTACTGCGCTGGATTGAAATAAGCTATACAAATGTATAATTATAACAAAGGTATTGTGTTATTTAAGCATCTCTTTCTCACTAAGACGGCGAATTAAGACACAAAGAAAGAAGAGACATACATTACGCCGACAGAAATGGGGAACCCATGCACGAGCGTATTCATTCTCAAGGCCAGCGCGCATGGGAACCGCAGGTCAGAAAAGAAGAGGAAGAACAGCACAAAGCATCATCAGTAGGAGGAGAAGAATGGGAAGAAATAAGGCGGAGACAATCAAAGGACACCCCAAAAGCCTAACCTTTGGGAGCATTTGTTAGCGCGGCACCTCATGACATAAGTATGATGGTATGATGAGTGAATTATATTAATTCAACTATGAGGAGTATGGGACTGCACATGCCTATGGTGTGTAGATTAAAAAAACAGTATTGAACTGTGAAACAACCTCGTTTCTTACAGAGGCAAAGTGCGAATCTCGGAAGGTCGACTGAGGCTTGCAGACCCAGACAATGATGAAGGCATACTGAACCTCAACTGGCACCACAGCACCTGTACGTATTGTGTTTTGTAAAGTGTAGCCATTTGTTTTCTTATGCAAAGTTAAAATTTACATTTCAACTGAGCGAAAGTTGCTGGTTCTCACGCTATTACAATTTTAGTTTAACCTACAGTCTATTCCGGGGACCAGTTTCCTACGGCACCGTGGTATCCCTCTGTACAGTATAATAGCAGCCCGGGCCGTGATCAAAAGAGGGTAGAAAATGATTGTGCCAGCGAATTCCCGTTTTTTACGCACTCCGTTCTTAAGAATAAATTTCTCCATTCCTTAGTTGATCTCGGGCATGAGTTTCATAAACGCAACAAAAATAATCGCTGTGGAAGTACAATCTAATATCTATGCTTGCACAAACAGGTACTTTAGCTGTCTGTTAAAAATTGAGTAAGGTAACGGCACTCTAACCTTCAGCAGTTAGAATTTCTTTGATCTTATCTTTCGAATCGGGAACTGAAGTCAAACAAGCTAGTAAGGGATAAATTCACCTGCTGATCAACATGCAAAGGGGCACCTTGGAGTAAATATTCTACTGGAGCTCAAGTCCAGCCGCTGTCGCTGGCACCCGCTGCCGTAAGTGTTAGCTAATATTCTACTGGAGCTAAAGTCCAGCCGCCGTGACGGGCACCCGCTGCCGTAAGTGTTAGCTTGAATTCTCCCACTCTAATACCTCAAACGTCGGCAGTTAACCTGGCTAAGTGAAAGTCAGTTTTACGGTGCAATTAAATGACCTGTACCCCTTCAGCATAAGCTGGCCCATGGAATCAGCCAATAAAACATTTCGGAGTAAATTTTTACTCCGAGAAAATAAGTAACGTTCAGAACGGGATAGAATCTTATGCTGGGGACACACTAGGCATTTACATAGACAACTTCATGCAAGGATGCGAGACTCGGACGTCATTAATGGCACGGTATATATGCTAATGCTACGGCACGCGATCTGCTCATCCTAGCAACCAGTTGGACGTACAAATACATATGTATCCCTGGTATTGTGGGGGGGGGGGACGGTTGGTAAATATGATGGCGGGTACTATATTCGTCGAGTTTTCTGGAGAATTTAAAATTTAGTACGCGTGGAGAGCAGGCGCAGCCAAAAAAGTTGAAGATCAGCACGAGCCTCACGCCGCCAACTTCCTCCTACTCCTCACGTCACGTGCCAGACTGCCCTCGGCAAATAGACACGCAGGCTTTGAAACGCATTAGTGAACGCGCTCTCTCCGTAGTATATTTACTTCAAGGGGGCACTAAGTTGGCAAAAACGTGCGCGCTCCAGTAGTATGTTTACTTTAAGTGGGCAATAAGTTGCCAAAATTTCAAAACCTAAGCAATGGAGACGTCTCAAGAAGCTCTGAGTGGTAATATAGATACTTAGTTTTACTATTTTTCCCGAAAAATGTTTTCTGAGCTCGCGATGCGCAAGTTGAACAGACGCTCAAAGAAGGAAGAAGGAAAGATATTCTTGACAGCAAAATCATGCCGCAGTAAACATATTTGCCGTCATATAAAGACGTTCTGTGCCACCAGTATCAAAATTTTCTATAATTGCGCTATTTTAAGGAATATTTTTCAAGCCTAAAATCAAATGTAAAGAGTAAATCTTGTATATTGCAAAGGAAACATGGCACGACCAATGTATCTTTTTTGTAGGACCTACAGTTTAGAAGATAAATTACTATAGATGAAACACACAAATATTTGGTGCACGTTGTAATACAACTAAAGAAGTAACTCTACTGCCAGGTAGACTGAGTGCCGGGAAGCTGTCTCCTAGGCAACTTCCATCATTAAATAGGTGGAACTTCATATTTTCTGCATTTATTTAAAATATGACTTGATATTTTCTCTGACTCGGTATACATTGTTAGCATTTTCAAATTCTTCTGATGCGGCTGATACTGTTGAGCCTGACAAGTTGTAGAATGATTTTCCTAATTTTTAAGGGTTATCCATGATGCATGGGCGCTCCTCGCTAACAGCGGACACGTCTATGAACTAGGTTTCGAAACTGTAAAAGAAGATAAATATACAATACCTAAAAGGTGTGTTAATAATATGACAGTCATTAGGATGTTATTTTTTTGCTTTGAATTTTTTTATCGATTACATTAAAGTCAACGCGCACGCTGTTGCTTAATGCCACAATAAACTTTATTTATGTCCAAGTGTTGCGGTTGTTTGAATTTAACCAATACCTTCATTATGAAGTCAAACGTATATCTCACTGGAAGTGCAGCGATCAACACCTGTAACGGAGAATTCACATTGTAATGTTGATAATAATTGGAATGCTGACTGTCTAACAGCCAGAAATGTTTCCACAGTTGATGACGAGCCAAAAAAGAGAGATGACAATTTCTGGGTGCTGGGTGGTGACTCAGACGCACTTGCCATCTGGAGCTGCAGGGACCGCTTCATCTACCACACCAGTGAGTCACTGTAGCATGCCGTTACTGAATAGCAATGTCGTTCTGATAAGCGGCAGTGGGATTAGATGAGATAGGCGGCAGTAGATGAACCAAGAAGCCCATTAGTAACGAGACGTATGCATATTCTAGTGCTGAGCATGAAACCGCAGGTCTCTTAAGTCATTTTAAACTCTTAGTTCAAGAATAGGAGAGTTTTTGTGCTGGTCTCATTTAGGACATAGGCCGTGACCAGTTATCGAATTTCATCTTATATACGTCACGTAGCTCTGTGAATTCAGTATGCATGTAAGGTTAAATTCCCGTACGATTGAAAAATTTATACGTTGGTTCTAGGTAGCAGTGAAATTCTCTAGGAGAATAAACATGATATGCCATAAAAGATTAGGAAATACTGAAGATTCTCTCGGCACTTATATTGTTACTGCAACTATTACTACTGCAACTATTTTTTAATAGACTACACCTTACGGTCGGTCTGATTACTCCTATCACTTACACACAGCTAGAAAAATTAATTAAAAGTTAAACAGTAAAACACGCACTACGCACATTACTGCAATTTGTGATTCGCAGTAACAGAGTAAATAACAAGCAGGGACGAATAGGCGCACTGGCTATTGAAATAACCGTGACAGTACAGTGCATGCCCACTACGTACAGATCAGTATACTAGGATACACGTGCAGTTGTCGTTCATGTGATTCATTCATTCATATATTAGCCCCCCCCCCAAAAAAAAATGTAGAGTAGGTTGCTCACACTATATTCTGTCCCCCGGGAGTAAGACAACACCGAGTCTACAAGTCTGGTAGATTGCTCAACATGACATGGCCCAGTACCAACCGTGCGTCTGTGTTCTTCAGACAGGGATCTTATTCCGTCAGAGGTGAAATAATTGCTTTAATATCGTCATTGCTGCAGAGCTTTTATTTTATTTTTTTTCTAGGCAACTTACCTGAGACATTGTAGTTATATGTAGCATCTAGAAGATTTTTTAAGACAATGTCCACATGAGGAGATGTGGCCGTTGATATGGTGGTGTGTAAGTCGCAGAGCTGTCAATCTTCGAACGTTGGTATAATATTCATTGACTGATCATCCGGTCAACAAGTTGTAATGACATAACTTCATTACCGTCCTTCACTTCAGCTCTGGCCTTTTTATGAGCAATCAACAGGGACACAAGAATGACAAATACGCCATGCAATGCCAGTGTTGGCAGGTAACAAGTGGCTGTTCTAAGGCCTGAAAATGGGGAATATTTTACGATAGCAGAATCCACATTTCCTCATTCATTTTCCCTGTTTCGTGCTCGTAATTATGTTTTACATTGTGTCATGAGTTCAGTGCTTTGCAGGGTGTTAATTCAATTATAGTCGTGAAGCTTTGTGAGGTATTAACGATAAAATATTACACTGCAGTGACAGGGGAGATAATAATTGAAACTCTGTCGAATATATAAAAACAAATTAATGATCTATGTCACCTGATGATAATGCGGAACTAACTGAATTGTTGCTTTTTCATCATTTTCATCCACTTTCATTCTGAACAGATTTGATTTCAATCGGTTATTGTGCTGTTAGCTTGAAGCGGGTGTCACTGCAGTGCAGCATGCTGTGCTAGATTGGCCTAGTGTAGGGATCAACGATAACATGTCTGCTCCTGGCTGAGGTTGAAATCGAAACGAATGGTTTCGTAACTATTGATGCTTATAATACCAATGCCTCATTGCTGTAAATGAACAAGTAATATACGTCATTTTAACAACTATCCCAGGTCCATTCGTGATACAGACGAAATGAAATACGCTTAGCATTATCCGCAGATTTATTCTTAAAATACATAAAACCAGCAGTGTAGCCAATACTCTTAATAACAAGGGTTGCGTTCCGGACATGGCTTGTCTATTAAGAAGTTTTGTCTCCTATGAGAACAGCAGTGTTCTACATTAGTGAAAGGGGTACTGCACAATTTAATATTTCCATTACAAACAGCTCACCTATAATTATGAAACGCTGGTAGCCGAGTCCTTAGTAAGCGTGATGTAAGACGTGCTTTATAATTTTTTAACACATACGGAAAATTTGAGAAGATTCAACGGAAGTGAGAGGAGTCGCATAACTGCTTGTGGGCGGGGTCATACCGGAAGCAAAAGGGGTGGAGGGGTGGGATGNGGGGGGGGGGGGTAGACTGGAGGTTGTCCGATTCATCGAACTACCTCCTACTGTTATAAAAATTATAGTCAGTGTCTGCTAATTAAATATCTGGGATGCCATCAGCTGCTCATTCTTTTGATGAAAAAAAAAAAAACAGCATATTCCAACCAACTAAATTTGTAAGCATTCACTGCAATGCGGACAGTTTTTTCGATATTATGTATTAAAATTATTGTAAAGGAAATTACAAGTAAAACACTTGTAGAGAAGGAACACTAACTGAAAGGGTAACTCAAAAATTGATAGTAAACCTTTGGTTGAAAAACACGTAGTCGAATGGAAAACTTTCAGAATAAAAATCTAATTTTGACAGTTATGTATCTGAAAAAAATATTAAAAGTTCTTTATTTTTCTATATTTTTTGACACATATTATGTTAAGTTCACTTAGTATGAGATAAATTATCTTGTTTTAGGTTAGATTAGGTAATGTTAGGTTAGATTGGGTAAAGCTAGGTTAGGTCATGCCAATTCAGGTAATATTATCGTGTGTTGCGTTAGGTAAGGTTAGGCTAGGCTAGGTTGCTGCTTAGCTGTTTTTTAGGATATTGTGTTAAATATCATTTGTTCTGCTGATCCATTGATTTCATGACTTGCTTCTCCCGTGAGTTGAGTATTGGTCTAGTGCTGGAGTACTACCGAGCATGTGTTAAACGTTTCTCTCGACATATTGTTTTCCTTCCTTTCTATTTCTTGAAACATCGTTACAGTGACTATAGAGGGAAACCTAAACTGACAAATACTTCATCTCTTACGGTATAATTTCCCTTCAATTAATATATGAATTTGGAATAACTGGCAGGCCAATACGAAAATTAAGCGCAGTGACTTTTTATACCTATGGACTTATGGGTTTTACATGTACACTAGTAATTTTAGCCCTCCAGCTGTCCCTGATATCTATTAGCCCTCCAGCTGTCTCTGATATCTATTAGCACTCCAGCTGTCTCTGATATCTATTAGCCCTCCAGCTGTCTCTGATATCTATTAGCCCTCCAGCTGTCTCTGATATCTCTTAGCCCTCCAGCTGTCTCTGATATCTATTAGCCCTCCAGCTGTCTCTGATAACTATTAGCACTCTAGCTGTCTCTGATAACTATTAGCCCTCCATCTGTCTCTGATATCTATTAGCCCTCCAGCTGTCTCTGACATATATGAGCCCTCCAGCTGTCTCTGACATATATGAGTCCTGCAGCTGTCTCTGACATATAGTTGAGTCTATGACTGTCTGATCCGCTGAAATATGTCTATTGGGATATCTTGCTTCATATATTGATCTTCTATTAGATAACTTCCGTTCGAGTAAAAGATAAATTCGAATAGACGTTATTGATATATATCTACGACTGGTTGATGCGCTGGAATGTCTGTTGGGAATTGTTGCTGCACAAATTCTGACAGTATCTCTACATTTATAACAATTGAAGCTATGTGCATATTCGTCAGCTCTGCATTTGATATTCGCTCCAATATCACTGGTACCGTTGCACCCCGTAAGCAGCTTAACCTAAACAAACAATCTCATTACCTACGTCAAGGAGGTAAAGTTTTTGTCGGAGTTTGTCTGTCAGTCACAAAAACAACTGTCGAATTTATGGACAGATCATCATGAAATCTGTGAAATACATAGAGATTGTTCAGTACGTTAGGAGGTACTGATGATTGTAAGTTGGCGAAGATCCGTTCAACCGTTTGTTTGAGTGTCTACTTGCTTTTTTTGGCAATATAACTTAAAAACATTGGAGTGAATTTTCACGAAATTTGCAGAAAAGGAGAGAAATTCATAGGATTATTCGAATAGCCTCTGAATTCTTTATCTTCGCCCTTAATGGATGAAGGTAGACTTTGACATTCCACGTAGCGTGTTCTTGTGTTTGTCAGATAAAAGTTGATCGAGTTTTTCTTTTTTTTTTTTTTGAACACCACTTGTTAGGGAAGAGTGTGCATAGTCTTACGCAAGAAGTTACACGCCAGATATTTCAGAAAAGCCCTCTTTTGTATCCCCGTATCAGCTGTGTGTATATATGAAATCGTAGCTGAGAAAGCTGAGATTTTTTTTCATTATTTTCAGCGTACCTGCGTCTGTTTACCAGCGTACGAGAACCCGACCACAACTTGATATCAGCAATCTACGCCTATTTGAAAAGTGTGGGTGTCTCTACAAGCCTCGTGGTCACCAACCGTCAGACCGGCTGCAACAACTAAAAGGAAGTACCGAAACAAGACGTCTTACCATCACAATTTAGAGCAATCTACACCTTTACAGCGTGTAGCAGCAACCTGAAAATTAGGGCAACAAGAAAATGTACTGACAAAGAGATTGTGTTTCATTTAGCTCAGAATCCAACGTATGTTATGTCATGTGAATATTAAACATTATCACTAAGCATGGTTTTGCACGTATGTATTATCCTTCTGAAAATATTGTTTAACTAATACAATTAAACCGATTGAAATAGATGACATACAGGTTACATATTTTCAGTTTAAATAAAATAATACGCCTTCTATATTTTCTTTTTTTTATTTTCAACGAACTCACGACATTCTTAGCGAAAGTCTTTCTCAAGCTAGGTTCTTCGCAACTGTTTTGTCCGTCACTTATTATATGCAACTGAGTTATATCCAAACTACGCTTTACAGCTACATTGTGTCATGTGTTCATCGCTTTGTAGGGTGTCAATTCGATTGAAGCCGTGAAACTTTATGAGGTATTAATGATAAAATAGTACACTGCACTGACAGTGGAGATTATTAATTGACACTCTATCTAATATATAAAAACAATTATTAATCGATGTCATCTGATGATAATGCGGCACCTTATTGAATTGTTGCTTTTTCATCATTTTATCCACTTTCATTCTGAACAGGTTTGATTTTAATTGGTTTATTGTGCTGTTAGTTTGAAGCGGGAGTCACTGCAGTGCAGCAAGCTGCGCTACAGTGGCCTAGCGTAGGGATCCACGGTAGCATTTTTGCTCCTGGCTGAGGTTGAAATTGAAACGAATGGTTTCGTTACTATTGATGCTTATAAAGCCAACGCCTATGTCGCCAAATTTCAACATACAGATAGAAACGTCAAAAGACACACGTTTTACTTCTTAACGATTTTATCAAAAATACTTAGCTAAAGAACTACAAGGATTTAAAAGTTCAAACCTAGCGTGTACTAAACAAGTTCCCTGCGTTACATTACAACGAAAAAGAAAATTTTTTGCTCACAATTAATAGCCTATCAATTGTATAGGTAGCAGATGTGCAACCCTGTTTAGGGTACAGTAAGTGGGAATTTAGAAAGGCCTTTAGAATCAACAGGGTACAGAAGCACATCAAACAGTCTCAGGTGTTATACCTCGGAGACTGACCACTTCGAATAGCGCGACCTCAAACCGGCCGTAGCCAAGAAGTGTTAGAGATGGAGGAATTTTCCTCCAAAACGTATTGCATGTAAAAAAATCCCGGTAGTTCCGGGTGACACACGAATATTGGCAGTGGTCCCGGCAGTGGCAAATGTACGGACAGTGCAATTAGATTATGGCCACATTTTTCGCTGGTTATCAAACAACATATGACCTTCATCAAACCAAAATTCAAACTAACTGCTACGATACGCGAAAAAGTTTTCGCTCATGGATTGGATTCGCCATCCTACACGACGATTGATGAGAGCAAAATCGAAAGGAACTTTAAGAGACCTTGGGGTAAGAATGTAAGATAATGCCACTTTTGAGGATTACGTAGCTTGTCATGATAGGAAAGAAACGGAGCGGATGGGTGCTTAGATTTTGCGTATAACTCTACGTTTATGAAACATCATAACCCTACTTTTCTTAATAATGTACGAGAAATTTTTGAACTAATCGATGAGCACCATATCAGAAAGTTTTTTATCACCCTCGAACGTAGTGAAGAGCGGTAAGAATGTTTCGTTGCTGATATAAGTATATTTGTATGTATGTACCTATATATATTTGGATATTTATCTGTCCACCCAAAAAGAGGTAGGAGTTGAGCAATGTTCATAAATTTTTCGCAGGAAATCTGGTGGGTAGACGTAGATGTGAGCAATGTCAAAAAACTAGAATTAGCCGGCCATAAAAATGACGGCGATAAATTTTATCTGTCCACATAAAAAAAGGCAGAACAAGCTGAGTTATTATATTTTTTTAAGTAGTCAGGTGGGTTGAGTGAGGTGTGAAAAAGGGTAGAAATCTTGAGTTAGCTGGCCATCCATCATAAATAGCGGCGTTGAATCTCAAACTCCACACAAAAAAGAGGGAGAAGAAGTTGAGCTAATATAAGAATCTTTTTCAGACTGTTCGGTGGGTTAACTGAGATGTGAACAATGCCAAAACTCTAGAATAAGCTGGCCATAAAAAATTATGGCGTTGAATTTACTCCAACCGCGGGTGATGGTCATACGCCACGAGGCATTCGACACACACAGACCGGTGAGGTAACATTAACCCTTTCGATCCTGACGGTACGTACACGTACCGCATCAAAATTTTCTTTAATAAAACCGGTGCATAGTTTTTTGCTCTGAAAATTTGAACAAGATATTTAACAACCCGTCTGAAGTCAGTGATAGTATTTTCTTGATGACTGAACTACACTGTAAGTGAGCTCAAGTGACTACAATGATGGTGTCTTCAAGGAGCTTCTTTTAGAACCTCATAAAAGAGCAAAAGTTTCCGTAGCGAAAGGGTTAAAATTTTTAGTAGACACGTTTTGTTTAGAATAACCAAATATTGTAGTTATTATACCAAAATCGAAGAAAATGTACAGTTAATAGCACATTTTTATTTGTTCTCTATTACTTAATGTAATTGGTAATAATGGCCATCGCTTAGTATCAGTTACCAAATGCTATGTTGTAATTAGTAAAAATAATCAAATCCGCTCAAGTACCAAAGTTTTTTTTAGTAAATTCTACCTCAAAATTTAGTAATATAACCAAAATATTTTACCAACTCAATTGGTAATATCAAGTAAAAATTTAATTATCTGATAGCCAAACCAACAGTTTAGTTCTGATATGGGACGACTGGTGGCAAACCTAATTCTCAGTAGCAATAAAAACACTAAACTAGAGATAACAATCAATTATTATGCATTCAGACCAGCTGGTTTCGACAAACGTCATTCTCAGTGAATGCATCTGAAAATAAAAATCAATAACACCACAGTACAGGAAAGGGAGAGTACTTTCCTACAGAGGGGTTGGCAGGGCCACCCACAGCTGACGACTTCGCGTCACTAGCACTTCCAGAGCTACCAGAGTTACGAGAGCAATGGCTTAGAACAGCTGGCAGGGTCCCTAGTGCGATCATTCTTCCAACTGTGTTCCTAATAAAATACATCCGAAAAACAGTAGTTTCGTGGTTATATCAGTTGCTGAGGCATTATTGTAGTCTGTAAGAAGTTATTCTCTTCTTCTTCTGTACTGTAAGAAGATTTCTTCGGGGTACTTCTTCTTGTTTCTATTTATACTCTTAGAGACGATCCTTAGTTATACTCTGTTACAACTTAGAGGTTTGATACTCTACTTCTTTCGTTCAGAAGTGGCACCGATATTCTTCATCAAGAATATGTTTGGAGTACTCTTCAGTTAATGGAGTAGAAAAGAAACGAACGTCGATTTACACAACAACTATTATATCTTTGTTTACTTAGAGAAACAACACAATGAACGCAGTATTTCAGAAGTCTTGGCTAATTCGTAGACCCGTGTCTCGGCGAGGGTGCTGCCTAGTTAAAAAAGCCTGTTCCCCTGGATCAACCAGAATTATATACTTTAGCTTTTTTGGTCAACATGGCCAAATTAGTATAACATCTGCAGCTGTGGCTCTTTACAATTTGTTCAGCCTCATAGCTGTACAAATATTTCAAATTAGCTTGGCTGATACCTAATATGACTTGTTAAGCTAAGGCTTCGTTGGCAGCTGTTGTTGTTAAATCATGTTAAACAATCAGCGTAATGAGCGCGCGCGTATCACGCAACTGGCCAAAAATGGCTCTCTTCGCTAGTCTGCTTTTGCAGCTGCTACTGATATACAATAAGCGAGATGACAAGCGCATCGTCGCGTATTATACAACTCCTTAGTTGGTAGCCTTTACTCTGCTATGAACACGCAGATACATCCCGGTGCACAGCATAATCTCTATACCAACACAGTATTACAATATACAATACAATGTTAGATATAACAATCGGTGTTTTTCCTATTGTTCCGAGATGTGATATTACAATTACAATAATATGGAGTATTGAACTCACTTGTACTAAAAGTCGTCGTTCAATACTTCAACACTTCCAACATAGGCAGTGGTAGTTGTATTAATGATATTTCATAGTGATAGTTTACTGAAAGGCTTTTTCCCCAAGAGTAAAGCAGTAGGACCGAGAGCAGTCTGTGGCGTAATCTCTCTCCTCTGATCTTCACTAATAACTGAGTCACTGAGAGGCTGAACTTGGGCGGTCGCTGAGGTACTTGTGACTCAGTGATTGACTAATTCCTTACTACGTCACTGAAACGTCGCAAACTTCATGACGTCAGTAGCACTTATGAAAGTACTCTCTCTTCCCTGTACTGTGATCACACAGTCACATAATAGTTCATAAACTAAAAATAAAAAATAAAAACAAATTTAAATGGTATATAACGGTACGGCTGTCTGATCTACGTTAAGAAATGGACGATTTCTAGCCATATCGAGAGAGTCTAAAACCATTACATTACAGTCGGAAGTAGAAGTTAAAATTTCAAAGTGGTTACGAGAGAACGGTTGACTGGTGTTTTCACAGTGAAGTCTAGGAGAAGAGTGAGGCAAGACTGTAAGAGGGAGGTCAGTTCTGAAGGACCGCCCCCAATACTGGTAAAACATAATTTTAGACTGCTTCTGAGTACTGCCGACGTAAGAACTATGGCAAGTTCCACAACTGTATTATAGATAATATTCGACAGTAGCTCTGAAAGCAGTCGGTCTTTGTACTTGAAAAATGATCGGATTTGGTAGTCATTTCTGACAGCAATTTTAAATTCGATTTGTGGGTAAGACTTAGCTAACATTGTCTTAAAGTATTTAGTCATTTCGGTCGATGCTGGTCCGATGTATGGCAGGGGAACATATACCGTACATTTTTCCACAATACATACAGGCAACTTTTTATATGCGTAAATATCATTAAGAAAACGGCCAAGCAACGTGTCAAACAAAAAAGCAGGATATCCGTTATTACTAAAAAATGACCGTAGAAAGACCACTTCTAAATTAAAAGCTAAATACGTTGCTGACAGTTTATATGCTCGATACAGTAAAGTACGAACGCAGTCAAGTTTGTATACTAGGAGACAGAAACTAAGAAACTACAGCTTAGCCCAGTGAACGTGGGCTTCCGATACCCAGATGAAATAAATAGGTCATTTTTCCTTTCAGTGTATAGGTCTAGAAATGGTATTTTCTTATCTACTTCACCTTTCATGGTAAAATTTATGTTGCTATGGTAACTATTACGTGATCTAAAAATAATTGGGCATGAGAAGGATCATTAAAAATAACAAATGTGTCGTCCAGGTATCATCTATAAAAAACGGGCTTAAATCTATTCGGATCTTCGGTC
>LQNS02278096.1:23817291-23830701 GCA_001587735.2 Parhyale hawaiensis | reverse complement strand
CTAACGTAACCTATAACCATAAACAAAACTTTTTAGCCCCATAAAAATTCAAATTCTGCTCCAATCAAACAACTTCACTTTGTAAATAAACAATGTGACGTCACAACCAAGACCGATAAGCGCACTCAGAATGAAGTTGCGAGTTGTGGTCGTAAACACGACCAAAAACGGGTCTCCGTGCGACAACCACGTTTTTGGTCGTCACGTAGATATGAATTTGGTCGTTTCTGCAACTTGTGGTTGTGTTCACGCCCACAACTTGGCCACATGCAGAGAATCGCCTCTGAAGTACAGTTTATTGAAATGCAGAAATTGGACTTCAGGCCATTATTTTGACTCTGGTTGAATTTTTTTTTTTTTTCATGGAAGCGTTAAAAGCATAGCTATGGTTGAAGGGCGTCTTGCAAATTGAATTTTCCCCTATCTAATACTGAAAGCGTAACATGCAGACGAATGGAAGTACGGAACCACAACCAAAATAGTGTTGTAGATTCTATATATAAATGTAATTGTTTCTCATTTTATCCATATATTTGTCACCTCTCGTACTTAACGTGTTGCATTATTTTATCGTTCACGAAAGGTCTTGTTTCTCTTGCCGGTGAACATGCTGCACATCAATCGCATTTTCTGCTAGTTGCACTCTGCTTGCCGTTACTCATAGCTTTTTCAGGGTGTATCTTACCTCCGCACAATACTCTTTCACATCACAATGTTTTGCCAAAATGAAGTTGTAGCCTATTCAGTTTATTTTGCTGCGCTCCCATAGCTCTATTCCGTAACATTATTCACGGTACAGAAAGTTGTCTCAACGCCTTTGCACCGAATCATCTTCTAAATGAAATTTGTGTATTAAATATCTCATTTTCTTCGTGGTCCATTTTACGCTCTTTCAGTTCCTGCATGGAGCTGCCTGTAATATATAAAGTCCGCTTTTCTTGCCCTGGTGCGCATCATGACTACGCATCCTGCTATCTATTGGTAAAATTGTAAGGGGTAATAAACCCTTTCATGAACACTTTACCCATCACAAACTGAAGTGTTCCTACGAAATTGGTGATGATTCAAGCATGTTCCGACTACGCGCACCAAAATTCACAGCTGTAGTATCTTTCGTCGGAACTGGAGTTAAGGCTCAAAATCCACTACTATGGAAGCACCAAAAAATATAACACTGCTGCTTTTGTTATGTCTGTGTCCTTGAGTGCCGCATTGATTAAATATCTGAAACAAATATTAAATTGTTCTGTGAAATGCACGTACTGTGACCCTGCATTCAATGAACAATACAGACATTGTTCGTTTTTGTCTCATTTGATATACACCAGTGATATCATTGGTGACGACCTTCATATTATCAAAAATGTTTTATGGATGTAACAAAGCTATGTTACATCGGGATGGTAAACTCATAATTTTCAGCGGTTCATTTTTTTCCGTCATATGTTTCTGTGTTTATCTTTTGAATATTTAGTGGCCTATCTTTTGATCAGCATAAATTTAAAAAAGTTGAACGTTGGTCTTTTTTCTCGCTGTGCTCTAAACATTTATTATTTTTTGTTAGGCCATGGCCTGTCCTTTGCTTCTTTAGGTAAAGTTGTATTTGTAAAGCAGAAACCGGATACTCAATTGTCTAGCAAAGTTATGGTAATTTATACTGCACAGTTCCTTGAAGAACTACCGCTACAACTGCTCTGATTTTATCACTTCTTTCTTAATCATAGTAATACTTGCACCATTATCTCTCTGCATTTGTGCTTGCAACTGTACAGCTAAGTAAAGGTAACTTATGAAGCGTTTGAGCATTCGGCCCCTGGGGTTCCCAAACGGAAGGTCATAATGCACACATAATGCACGCGGGGTTGCGAAATCTTGGCAAGGGTCCGCCTTCCCTGACCGTGGTTCAGAATACCTTTGTTTTCAACTGGGCAGTTACTCTTTTATATTCTTCCTGGTGTTCACTTTTCTTTAAGTATACAAAAAACGTCTAGGTATCACAGTGGTTCAGTGTAGTGACGTAACATTTGAAGTGTCTGAGTACGTATTTGTTGTGTAAGTGCATTCCAGTCAAACGCACAGATCCATACATACGTACACACGTAAACATGAAGTAGCTCATACATTCACAAACGTATTTATGCGCATAGTAAAATCGATGTCACAAGTGGTATTAATAACCGTGCCAAGTATTGAGCACTCATTTTCATATCAGATTTTGCATGAAATGGATAAAACTTTAAACGAAATCTATATTTTCATATGTATGTTAATGCGAACAGTCCAATAAAACAATCAGAAATACGATATATGTATATATTATATATTAAACATAAAACCCAGAAGACTTGAAAACCACCTTAGCATCTGGGGGTTTAAACGTAAGCGAATACTACTAAAAACTACGTTAAATGTCATCATCTGACGTTAGCTGTAGTTTTACTATTACACCTAAAGAACTAAAACCTACGGGTTAAAAAAACAACTTCCTCGATAGTAAAACGCTCAAAACGGTCCGTTTTTGGCTTGATCCGTCCCTATCCCTGACCGACCTCCCCTATTAGAGAACGCCTGTCTATAGTTAAACATGAAGAAGGAGTCTTTAATGGCAAGACTAAAGAGAGTTCTGAACGTAGGTTTATACATGTTGTGGAATAGGTAAGTGTCATCAAAGTTTTTGCTGTAGAAAATATCTATGGTTTCGTTTACGGGGGTGTTGGTGAAAAGGAAGGTGATATCAAAGCTGGTTAAGTAGGCTTTGGGAATCAACTGGAGGTTTTGGTGCGGCTGCGAAAGTCATACGAATTGCGCAAAGTATACTGATTGATTGTAATAGGGTAGGATTTTATTTTATAAGCAGCTAGAATTGGCCGTAAGGGGGCACCGACTTTGTGGACCTTTGGAAGGCCATACAAGAAACCAGGGGAAGCACCTGATTTGTAAAGTGAACGGTAAGTCGAATCGGTGATGATGCTTCTGCCCCTCGCCTGCATGCCGAGCAAAACAACCATCCCATCAGCAGAAACAACATCTCAATCATAGACTTTTCCGACCCAATCCAGCTCCCAACATTAAAGTCCCTCCACACCCATAGAACAAAACCTAGCTTTAATGTTATGACCTCAGCTGTACCGCTGCACACTTTCCATACCTAGCCTCACATCTACTGACTGTACAGGAGCTGACATCCGGCCCCTCTAGGGGGCTCTGTTCATTCGCGTTTCACACCTCTCCCCGACAGCACCCATGCTCCCAGCCCCGATTCAGAAATAAAGAGATTTTGTATTTTTATAGGTTATAGGTTTTTTATAGTTTTTCTGACGATGGGATCATTTATCCCGAAACGTTAAAAAATTTTAATCATGTCGACTTCATACTATTAAATAATTACCCTAGCTTAGTTCTTTTTGTCCCTCGTCGGCTTTTAGTTTTAGTTTGTGTTGTTCTGGAGTGTGGTCGATGAATTATTTCTTGTTGACCGCACTCCAGAACGAATATACCTCCATTTTAGCGTTTGACGTTGCAACCCGCGTGCGTCCTCTTTCGTGACTTACGGCGGGAGGCGCACGCGGTTCAACGTAGAACAATCTTTTCACCCGTTTACCATCTAAGAACTGATTCCTTTAGCAAAATGCACATTATCAGCTTTATATACCTTTTCCTTCTCAAAATTAGGTTCCCCGTCAACAAATTAATAGCCGCCACAATATTCAACAGATATGGGCAACCCGGCGTGTCAATTTTTCGAATATATGAAAATCTCTCTCGAAAATTTGAAAGATCAAAACCAGACTTGCACTTCCTAACCTGCTGCAAGGCAAATCAAGTCACCCCAAAATTTCTCCGTTTCCATTTGTACCGACAGTCACTTCAGAACAGCCAACTCTACAAATCATGGCAATTGAAGCTCTTACACCTAGAAATTCAATCTGAATATAGCAACATTACCAACCATGAAAAATCTGCAAAACACTGTTTATCTCAAATCAAATTTTTTTCATTTCTTGACTATCTCAGTCTAGTTCACTGTCTGCAATCCAATAATAAGAAATTCATAGATAGAACCAAATATGTCCATAACAGAAAGCTGAATGCATTAGCAGCATCCCCAAACCAAACCTCCTATGATCCAGACAAGGTAATTTTCAACTACTCAAATGTAACCCTTCAACCAGGTCTCAAATTTTTATTATCATTCGGCCTGGAATTTGCCTACCCATATTCAAACCAGATTATTACAAGCATTCAAAGGATTTGAGAACTTAGTTAACAGACTGAAAGCTCAACCACTGCGCCCCAATATTTCATTTGCCGAAGTAAATAACAAAATAGAAGTAACTTGTAATAGCATTTACTGCTCGTACAACAAACATAAAGTCTTTTCTCCAATTTTTTCCAAGTCCGATCTATCTTTGTTATCTAATTTTTTCAATGAAAATTCTGTTGTCGTGTGCAGACTCGACAAGGGAAGAGGTGCGCCATTCTAGACAAAAATCAGTACCATTAAAAAATGAATGCAATCCTAGCTGATACAACAAAGTTCACAATTTACGGCTCGCATACCGACCTTTGCAAACTTACTCTTAAATTCATAGACAAAATCCACAGATTTAAAAAAAAACTGTTAGACCAAGGCATCATCACCGATTCGACTTACCGTTCACTTTACAATTCAGGTGCTTCCCCTGCTGTCTTATACGGCCTTCCAGAGGTCCACAAAGACGGTGCCCCCTTACGACTAATTCTAGCTGCTTATAAAACACCACCCTACCCTATTGCAAAATTTTTCGTTCCATTACTTGAACCGTTTACAACCAATCAGTATACTTTGCGCAATTCGTATGACTTTCGCAACCGCATCAAAAAACTCCAGTTGCCTTCCAATGCCTACTTAACCAGCTTTGATATCACCTCCCTTTCACCAACATCCCCATAAACGAAACCATGGATATTATCTGTAGTAAAATCTTTGATGATACGGACCTATTCCACAACATGGATAAACCTACGTTCAGAACTCTCCTTAGTCTTACCATTAGAGGTTCCTTCTTCATGCTTCACAATAAACTGTACAAGCAAATAGAGGGAGTTTCTATCGGCTCCCCACTTAGCCCCTCTCTAGCAAATATCTTTCTCTGCCATCATGAAACTCTTTGGCTCAACGACTGTCCAAATGACTTCAAACCAATCCACTATAATCGTTACGTAGATGACACCTTCCTCTTATTCAATAATGAAACATATTCCGATTTATTTCTGCAATATTTGAATAGCAAATATCCGAATATCAAGTTCACTGCTGAAAACCAATCAGATAATTCTTTAGCCTTTTTAGATGTCGTAGCAACTAACCAAGACTCTACACTAACCACTGGAATTTTTAGAAAATCGACATTCTCAGGCCTCAGAACCAGTTTCTTCAGTCACTGCTTTGATCAATTTAAAATTAATGCAGTAAAATCCTTACTATTTCGAGCATACCATTTGTCCTCGTCCTACCTTGCATATTCGAATGAAGTCGACTTTCTCCGAACATTTTTCAGAAATACCGGCTACCCGCACCACCTCCTGGACCAGTACTGCAAATTGTTCCTATACAAACTGTTCGATCCTGGCATTGAAAACCCTCTGTCCGTAAATTGAACTTCTTCCACTCACTTCCGTACTAAAACGAAACCTCCGTTAATGCAGGAAACTCTTTGAAAGCATTCCTCTCCGAAGCGTACCCGCATATAAACTTCAAATTTTCCTACAAAAACACATTTACTATAGGGCCCTATTTCAAATTTAAAGGCAAACCCCCACACCACAACAGTCCAGTGTTATCTATCTTTACCAATGCCAGGCCTGCAGCGCCTCGTATATCGGTTGCACTGGGCAACACTTCAAAGCCCGCATTGACCAACATCTAGGTGTATCCAGTCGAACCGGCTTACCGCTTGCGAAACCCTCACATTCAGCCCCTCGCCTGCATGCCGAGCAAAACAACTATCCCATCAGCAGGTACAACTTCTCAATTATAGACTCTTCCAACCCAATCGAGCTCACAAAATTAGAGTCCCTCTACATCCATAGATTAAAACCTAGTCTTAACATTATGACCTCAGCTGTACCGCTGTACACTGTCCATACCTATCCTCACATCTGCTGACTGTACAGGGGCTAACATCCGGCCCCTCTACGTGTGGCTCTGTTCATTCACGTTTCAGACCTCTCCCGACAGCACCCATGCTCCCTTCCCCAATTTGGAAATAAAGAAAATTTATATTTTTATAGGTTATAGGTTCTTTATTGTTTTTTCTGATAATGAGATCACTTATCCAAAAACGTTAAAATTTTTTAATGATGTCGACTTCATATTATTAAATAATTTCAAATTATATTATTAATGTGACAATGCCAAAATTACTGGCATGCATTGCTGATAAAGTTTGTAAAAAATTGTATATCATCTGTTTTTTTTTTTTTTTTTTCAGTGACACAGCGTAATTTCGATGCACTGAATACGAAAATAATACGCTCGTTTCTCTGTACCAGGTGTGACTTTGTGTTATGCGGACTATTCAACTGTAAAAAAATCCAATCCCTGTGATAAAATCGATAATTCAGGTGTAAAGAGCGAATATAAAGTCTGAGTATTTTTAAATGATTTAGAATAATATCGACTTGCTGAATGCAAGAAATTACTTTGGTTTCTCTCAATCAAGTCAGCGTTCTCAACAGTCGATTCATGTTTTTTTTTTTTTTTTTTTTGCAGTTTTTGTCTACTTGTAGGACTATTATCGCCTATTGTAATTTTGGCAATAGCTATCGCAGTGTACGTGATGGTGAGGTCATCTACGCCCCTTTACGATTCATAACAGGTAAATGTTTCTTTTCAGCTGTATGGTAGGGCTTCGGGAAGAAGATCTTTCAAAAAAACACCCGTCACACTTTATAATAATGTTGTTATAGCTGGAATCTAGTCTTAAGATTCATAAAGAGTATTCGATATGTTCACCATCAACCGCTAATGAAACAGAAACGTTATCAATTTAGTAAAACGATCGGATCAAATGGAAAAAGTGAGACTTATTATAAACAGGTATTTTTTGTAGAGCAGTGTTCGGATCAAATGGAAAAAGTGAGACTTATTACAAACAGGTATTTTTTGTAGAGCAGTGTTACATTTTCGGTTGATGTAAAGAACGCTTTGTGAAACCTGTGTCTGGATTCTTGTTATGAACAATACATTCGCCGCAAATGTAACAAGTACAACGGGCACATTCTTGAAAAATCTCCCGGAAGCCATAATTTCAGCTGAAAAGTTGACGTACTAATGGTCATATATTGGGATGAATGACCTCGGCATAACGTGCACCACGATAAGTAACTATTGCCAAAATTACATACCATCTCATCTGAGTGAGAGCGCCGGGTGTCATTTTTGTGTTCAAGGCATGAAAATAATCCTAAAGCAGTTATAAAAATACCTAAAAAAAATTGTTATTGCTGACCAATGTAATCAATGCTACGGCCTATTGAAGACAGTAGTTCAACTGATCGTTTGCTACAATTTACAACTATATTAGAACACTCTTCAGTCGCAATATTCCTCTACTCTTCCTGACAAAAATTCCTGCAATGAAGCAAGATTTTTTAATTTCTCCTTTACATTATTTTCAATTTCAATATTCTCCATAACGTTTCCATGGGTTTCAGGTCAGAACTTTACGATGGCCACTCCAAGATATTGATATACCTATAGTCTGACCATTTTGACGAGGTAGTGCGATTGTGGTGAAATTTCTCTGAGGCGGTGCCAACTCTGAGAGTATTTCTGAGATTTCTCTATATACAGGAAGTGGACGGGGCAAAGATATCTTCCGAACAAAATCTCAGAAATGCCCATAGAGTTGACGAATATAGAGAGGAAATTGACCACGGCCGAACTGCCTTGATAAAATGGTCAGACTATAGTCATTCTTATTAACAAATCTGTAGTCAGACACTCACATGGGCTTCGGCTAGTTGTCCTACACAAAGTTCCAACAGCGGCCAAGCAAGAGTTCTCTTGCTTGTTCCTTTCAGTCGTTGCTTGTTCCTCTCAGTTTTTAAACAATATAGCGACATACCCTTCCTATTTGTTAGTTCCATTGATTTTGAGAACTCGGCCTGTCCCTGAAGCAATAAAACAGCCCCAAAAACATCAAGCTTGCGCCATGGTTCACCGCCTCTTCAGTGTTGTTAAGGAGCAAAGCTTCATCAGATTTTCTGCACACATGAGAAACAGCAATATGGCCAAAAGCTTCATTTTTATCTCGTTTGACCATAGACTACATTTCTAGAAGACAAAGTTTGCGTCCATGCGACGTTTTGCTTTTGCAATTCGTACCCTAAGATTTGTTGGATTCAGAAATGCAGTCTACCTTAAAGGCCACAAGCTTTGAGTCCTACTTTTTCAGAATTCTACCAAGCGTCTGTCCAGCTACATTAATAAACTGAGGGTTATATAGAGCTTCGACGAGCTTTTGATGTTCCCCTCTGCTCTATTCGACAGCATCCGTTTTCTGTCACGGCCCATGGACTTTATTCCTGACAGACCCTCAGCAAGACACTTCCTTACAATGAGTCTACATATAAACAGTCGCCTTTGACTGAAGCAACTTCTTTGCGATCTCGCCATAACCCTGCACCCTTCAGATGAGAGACTGCAACACGTTTTCTGCGGTCGTTGCTGTGCTCTGCAATCTTTGCCATCTGTTTCTGTAGTCGAAACATATTCTGAAAATGGAGAACTGTCAGAAAGTACAGATTCTGAGGTACAATAAAGTGAAAAACATCTGTAATTGCAAATGTTAACAACAATACAAAGTAAGTGCCCTGGGACATAGTACTATGCATTTTCATCTATGCGAAATATATTATTCTTGCATTTGAAAAATAGAGAGCACCATGTTCATAATGTTGGCGTGGTTAAATTTATGTTTTCATTTACAACTAATTTAATGTATGTTTTTATCTTTCTCATTGTTACACTAGATTGTACACAGCCAATTACATGTACAAATATATATTGGGTTTCAGGTTTCATCCACTTCACGTGTAATTTATTCGAAAATATGTCGGTTACTAAAGAGCGCTAATAATGATGGTGATCACCATTGACCATGTGCGTTGAAGTTACTTGTGGTGTTGTATAGCGCCCCCCAAGTAAGGTTCTGAAATCTCAAAAATGCGCTTTGATATACAATAGTGAAGAGGCAAATGAGACTAATCGTCGTAACTAACCAAATGTTCCTAACACCACATAATGCACATAGGAATGAGATCTAAAAATGGATATTGCAGTGGCTGTCACGCCGATAAGGTGCATGTACCTCTGCTAAAGAAACCATTTGTACTGCTATTGATTTAGTGTATCCAGCGTCCCAGATTATAGATTAGATAAGCGGCAGTAGACGGACCAGCAGGCCCATTCCCACAGAGACACCGGGACTTACACCCCAACCCTGTATGAGCTACCGATATTGCCATTTTGCTAGCTACATCTAGATGACAGAGGAAAAAGAAGAAGAAGAAGAAGAAAGGAAGATCTCAGCTACGAGTTCATCATACATGCACGCAGGTGCAATTTAATTATTGCCGCTGATCTGTTACTCCAGGAGGACGTGTTCTTAGTTGTGGAGAATGTCTTTCCCAAATTTGTTAAGTTGATTTACAAACGCGTTGACTGTCTGTGGACGACAACGTTTGAGGGGAGTCTCTTCCAAATGCTTACTCTGAAATACAGAAAGAACTGCTGGCGTAAGGTTGTTCTTCGGGCTTTATGCTTGAGTTTTTGGCTGTTGTTCACAGGCAATCATTACGGTCTCTTACAAAAAGTCCCGCTGTATGTACGTCGTTGAAACCAGTTAAATACTTGAATGTTTCTATTAGTTGCCCCCTGAATCGTCTTTGCTCGAGAGAGATCATGCCCAGTTCTTGAAGGCGAGATTCGTATGGCTTATTTCGCAGCTGAGGTATAAATTTTGTTGCTCTGCGTTGGACTCTTTCCATATTATCGATATCTTTGCACACAGGGCGACCAAAATTGAACAGCACATTGCAAGTGAATCATAATGTCCTTGGATTTGTATTCAAAATTCCTGGTGATGAATCCCAGTACTCTGCTTACCATTTTTACATTCTAATTGACTTGCTGACTGTTGTAATTTATTTGTAATAATTATTCCCGAGTAACTTTTTTAGGTGACAGCTGCCAATTCTGTCCCGTTCATTTTCAATCCAGTTGATGGGTTCTCCGGCCCCAAGTGCATTACTGAACATTTATCGATATTAAAGTTCATCTGCCACGTCGTGCTCCATTCCATGAGATGGTCACGGTCTTGTTAGAGCTCAGCTGTTTTCCTGGCAGGATGGCATAGTTTAGTGCTATCCACAAATTTACTGATTTACTACGGATATTATGATCGAAATCATTGATTTAAATTATGAACAGAAATAGTAAAAAAAAACGCTACCTTGTGGAACCCCAGATGATACCTGCGTCCAGTCGCTTGTCCCACCTTCAAGCTTCCCTCGCTGCTGCCGACCCTTAAGCAATGCTCGGATCCAGCGTAGTCTCCTTGGATGCCATGGCCTTTCAATTTTTTTATTAACCGTTGGTGGGGGAATTTGTCAAAAGCCTTTTGGAAGTCTAGATACACGAGATCCACGCCCGTTTCTTCATCTCTAATTTCGTAACTTTCGAAAAGAATTCTAGTAAGTTTGTTAAGTAGCTTCTTCTATTTTGGAAGTTGTGCTGAGTGTCGGAAATGAGCTGGTGCGTTCTCAGGTGATCAGTTATGTGCTTTTTCAAGAGGCGTTCGATGGTTTTACTGACGACCGATGTAAGACTGATTGGTCGATTGTTGCGGGCGCTTTTCTTATCCCCCTTCTGATATATCGGGATTACGTTAGCTAGTTTCCAATTCTGCGGAACTTCTCCCGTTCTTTAAGAGCAATTGAATATTTCATACAATGGCTTCGTGATGGCTGGAGCTGTTTCTCGTAGAAAACGGCGAGGAAGATTATTTGGGCCAGTGGATTTGTACACATTCAGGTGGGTCAGTTCGTGAAGGATCTCGGTCTCCGTGAAAACACAATTGCCAATATGGGAGCAACTTGCAGCGGTGCTGTTTCAGGAATGTTCGTTACATGTTTCTTTACAGAACTGAAATATTCAATCAGGATAATGGCTTTGTCTCTTAGGTCATTGGTGATTTTATCGTCAGGTCTCTTGAGCGGACCTATGGTGTTTTTCTAGTCGCCTTTCGTTTACATATGTATAAAATGCCTTTGGGTTTTCTTTTGCCATAGCGACTACGGAAACTTCCTTTCCCCTTCTACAAGTCCTGATTTTTTCTTCACGCGAGTCCCGACAAGCCCCTATGTGACTGGACCTGTTCTCCTATGTTGGATTACGCTTCCAGGCATTGTAACGCACTTGACACCTTGCAATGCAGCTTTTGACTGACCGATTCATCCAGAGGGAATCATTACTGATTTTTACTAATCTACTTCTGAAGGATACGCTACAACGAGCTACTCAAATTGTCATAAAAGATGAGTGCTCTTTGTTTCACTCTATCTCAGCAGTTAATTCCTTCCTGCCAATAGCCAACATGCGAAAAAAATTGATTATTTTTTCATATCACTTCTCCTGCGGCAAAAGCATCTTAAATAGGCGTATACCGTACTCAAAAACAAACGTTAACTCAATCGAAAGTTTCGTAATGGCATCTGTGGCTTCCAAACAGATGTACCGCGTGAAGAAGATGTTCTGCAACGGGAAATATTTTAGTGTGTCACCTTCAGGAGATGAAAATTCAAAAATCTTCCAAGTCATTTGATTTTAGAATGATTTTTCGCCAGTTTGTCGATGTTCTACTCGATGAGACTACCTTGAACTTCGGGAAGGAAGTAATCGAGGAACGCTCAGTATCCTGTTCGTTTTACAGTATTTCATGTACGAAGAAACGCACTCTTGAGACCATTCAGGTTTTGTGTGTTCTTGCACAGGCCTCTGCCTCCCCTTAAAGACGGGCTATAGTCAATGATCCATTAGATTGAGGTCGGGCAAAAAGCAAAGATTAGGGCCACAAAAAATTTCATTTGAGGAGAGCAAACTGCATTATATTGAAATGTCCACATGCGGTCTTTAAACTGTTGTTGTGCTTCTACAATCATCGGAGCCATAATTATTCTTTAGTAGCTCTCCGTGTTGACTGTTTTTATTGCTGAAGAGAACCACTCCCTCCCAGCTGCGGACCTCGGATTCTCCATTTTAGAACCGTCTTCAGACAGGGATTGAGGGTGAGGTTGGGGTCGAGTAGGACATCAGAAAATTGAAAGGGTCATTCTGGATTTGGGTGGTTTGGAGGATTTTTGAATTTTCATTTTCCTTAATGTGACAAATGTAAATAATCCTCGTTGAAAAATATATTCCTTACCCGGTACGTAATCAACTAATCAGCGCGCGCTTTCGGAATGCCGACCGCATGGCCACCTCGCCGGCATTTCAAAACGCTACCTACTTTGAAAAGAACCCCCGAATTCTGTGTCAAAACATTTTCTAATAAATCAAATATCAAAAATCTGTTTGCTCTAATAGTGGGGCAGCTTAGCAAACCTATTGTGCATTTTGTGATACCAGCACCATATTTGGCCCACATATACATTAACATATTGCAAACATTTTTAGATGTTGGGCCACTCGGATTTTTCTCTTTATGTCCGCCATTTTGGATTTCAAAATGGCTGCCATTCGAAACCTTCATCTGGGATTATCTCTGGGTCTAATGCTGCTATTGACTTCATTTTGGTGTCTAAATGTATGTTTCTTGGGTCAAGCAATCCAATGGAAACAATCTGCATTGCATATTTGTATGAATGAGCTGCCATTTTGGATTTCAAAATGGGCGCCATGCGAAATCTTCATCTGGGATTATCTCTGGGTCTAATGGTGCTATTGACTTCATTTTGGTGTTTAAATGTATGTTTCTTGGGTCAAGGAATCCAAAGGTAACAATCTGCATGACATATATTTACAATGGGCTGACATATTGGATTTTATAATGGCCGCCATTTGAAATCGTCATTTGTGATTATTCTTCACTTTTACCTGCTTTATAGTCAGGTGGATTAGTTATCATTTTCACTGAAATCATGCAAAACTGGGAGAAATTGCCAAATTTGGCATGGCGTTAGCTTTTCGTTGTTAGAAGGTATTTTGGGTGGACAAAAGTGGACACTCCACTGTGGCGGCCATTTTGGATAAATCCAATATGGCCGCCTCTGACCAAAGAGTAAAAATCCAACTTTTGAACCAGTAAAATCGTAAAATAAAGGCAGCTTAACCCCCCCCCCCCCCCCCCCCCCCCCCCCCCCCCC
>LQNS02278096.1:23801229-23811299 GCA_001587735.2 Parhyale hawaiensis | reverse complement strand
TCCTTGTCTGTTATCAGCCTGACAAAGGACATACGGTATTTTTTCCTGTGTCCTCCCCCGAACCCTCTGAATCCAACCCAAGAATTTTAGACCCCTACCGTGGTTAAAGGTGGATCCAGCCTTGATTCTTGAGGGGGGGCTAATGTTCCATCCAACGGTGCTTGAAAGTGACGGTCTATTGGCCGGTTAAGTGATATAACTGTGATATGTGTACAGTATGTTTATTTATATAGGTATTGATGCGTATACAGAAATTATGCATAATTCAAATATAAAGTTATTAATCATTGGAATAGTTACTTGCAATATACAATAGTTGTTCATTGGTACAATCTTCACGATTTCTTGCTTGAAAAACCAGTTTTTATTTCTTCTAGCTGCGTGCGTCAATACGAAAACCCTAAAAACTATTAAGCCCAGCTAAAATATAGAAATAGAGGTAAAAAATGTATGCCCTATTTTCCATATGTTCGAGTGCCATCATCTGAAACCTGGGATATTTTCTGCCCATCAGTTTTCTATGAAGCTTGGCAGGATGACCAAAGTCTTCAAGCAGGTGAATTCACTGGTGAAGCCAGGAAGGCCAGAGCTAATTTTTGCCTATCTATTTCGTTAATAGCGTGACACCGAACATATAAATAAAGAAAAATAAAATATAAATATATAAACACACGACGGTCATTCTTAGTATTAGATTGAAAGGCATAAATGATTAGATTTTGGTGTTGATACAACGAAAATCATGATTTCAGAGTCAATTGGAATTTTTTGTAGTCATGGCTTTGCTTGACCGCGGTATGCACTCTCAGAATGCTCTCTAGTTCACAATATAGTGATTAGTTTTTATTTCAATTCATTATTATTATTAGGGAAAACTCTGTACCCTGGATACGGCTCAGTCGTACTTTTATTTTAGAGAAATATTCGTCTCTGTATTTTGAGACTTAGAAAAATCTCAATAAATGGAATGCTTCGACGCAAAAGAGATGATGGAAAGAAATAACATAAAAGAAAATTGGTATTAGGATAGGTCTTTAAAGACCCAATGGTTCCCAGGCATTTTAGTCTAGTAAACCTATAAATCTCTGATAATCTTGCTGGGTTGTCACCCCGTGCACACAGATCTTCGCTATTAAACTTAAGCTTGACTGCATGAATGTGTGCATTAAATTTAAAGGTGATACGGGAAATACAACTGGACTAAGTCTCGTATATACTTCCCATTAGGCATACAGGCAGGTTGTTGAATATTCCTTTAAGAAGCAAAGAAGCTGGTGACGGTGACCAGTACGGGCAGGGATGGACAGTCAAATAGCGTGAGATCTACGACCAGCTAAATGGCACCTGGTTTTTGAGAGGGCAAAGAGGACCGTGATGACGATCCAACTGGCCACAGGCCGTCACGTAGACTAAACTTAGAGGAGCTCGGAAATTTCAAAATAAGACTGCTTCAATTTACTGCAATTCAGCATTTTTTTGTTGGCTCTGTGACCACTGTATCCTGGATACAGCTAGACTGTACTTTTTGTTCGCAAAAATAATCCTCTCTTTCAGATTCTTTGTATTTTGGAATAAAAATTATTTTAGGATGGGTTGGTTTTTAATGATGTAATGGGTCACGGGCAGTCTAATAACACTTTAAAAAGGAGGGTACATTGCTGAAGTTACGTGAACTTGCTAAAACTAAATTCCTTTTTGAACTCTTGTAAACCTTATGAAATGCATAAAGGTACGATCGCGTATTTGTTCGACAATGCAGGGGAAAAGAACGCAAACATTACATTTTGCACTGTCTTGGCTTAATTTCCCCGATGGGTAGCTTTATATACGTTTCCACAGTGGTGTTTTCCACCACAAAATCTCAGCTGTTATGTCATTTTTCTATTCTTTGCCAGTTTACCCAATCTAATCTTTTTAGCATCTAAAGAAGAACTACAAATTTGTCACTTTTTTGCTATAATATGTGTCCAACAATTAACGATTCATCTTATTTTGCGGACAAGTTGCTAAAAGTGAAAAAAAAACTATTTAGAGAAAACATGTACTTAGAAGCTATTTAATGTGGGCGTTCTACAAGCTATTTTACCTGACACAAACTAGTTCATGTCATATGTATAATAAGCAGCACGGCAAAAAGCTAGCCAGTCGTCAAGAAAAGTTGCCGTATGTGAAGCTATAAAATTATTTTTAAACTGGGAAATTGTAGAAGATAAGCTTAGTATCCTACATCAGAATAAAAGAAAAATCATATTACATTATTATTTCGAAATAAAAAGTTCTGTGAAACTTATTTAATCATTGAGTGTAGCTGACTGACGATATGTGAAGCATTGACTCGGACAACTTTATATCAGTGCGAGAATTGCGAAAGACGAGGAAAATCAATTAAAAGTTCTGGCCGGTGGCTTATGTCAAGAAAATTATCAAAGAGTCTACTGGTAACGCGAGAGTTCGTTGTCCTGACGATAATAAATGGCTTGAAATTGTGAGATCCTCCATTTCGTTTCTTTATTCATTTAATTAGGGTAAGAGGCAGAACATTCTTTGCACTGATATTCATAAATAATAGAAGAAACAAGTGGAAGAAGTAAGACATTTTTCAATTAGAGGTAAATAGGTAAAGTCAACTTGACCGTCCCCAACTAGGAAACCCACACACACTGGCTTGTGCTGCAGATATGGGCCAACAGGCCCCAAAGGAGTATGCGGCTGCAGTCGATCACGGATCATCCAGAGCTATGGTGCCAGTTGCAGAAAGCTCCATGACACAATCTGCGCCCCCTGACTCTCCCCATTGCTAGAAAAGGTCAGTAAACGGCAGCAGTATGCAGACCAGATGCCAACTGATTACGTCAAGCACCACCAAAAATTTGCCTACTAGGTAGGGAGGTTTGAACCTATGGCCTTGAGAGTTAGTCTGCTGCTACTATGCAACAACAAAGAAAAAATTTACGCAAAGTTGCAGTTGCATAGTTTTACAATTACTCTCACACTGATTTGAGAGTAAGACTTTCAAATCAGGAATTCTATTATCTGTTTCATTTCATAACTCTGAAGTCTTAAATATGGCAAACTGAAATATACAAGTTTGCTTTCGATTGTTTGGATACAGTGCTTACCAAATGCTTCCTAGATTTGAACGAAAAACTTTCAACTGATTTTAATTGCTAGAATTTTTTACTGAAACATATTCGCAAGTGCTACAGTTCTTCTAGAAAATATTGAAATGTAGAACAAATCCTGAAAGCTCGAATGATCAAATAAAGAATAGTATTCATCTTAAAAGGAAGAGAAAAAAAGATTTACATTGCATACTCAAACCTGTGGACAACGAATAACAGATGAACTGAATCGTCCGTCTTCATTTTTAGTAGTACTTTTATATCTAGAAAGTTCAGTTTTCCATTACTTTCAAGTAATCTATCAGTTTTTTCTATAGCAGAATGATTTTATAGGTTATTATTTGTTAAGTAGCGTGACCCGTAGAGATTCAACGGCTATCTACTGAGGTAAGATATTTCCCCTTTTCTAACTGCTGTGTACTTAGAATACGCTATTATAGCCCTGCTGGATCTACGACCCTTAAGGCGCCTCCTTCGCCTTTACGTGCCTCATCTACTAAGTATCATAATGCCTATATATATCGTCTGTACCACTTGGCTACCTTGCGTAATACCGTATCAACTTCAACGAACGTGCTTGGTCTCTCCAAACATAACGCACCTCATCTAACTTAACACTCCTCGGGAAACCTCTCGCACTTCGTCTTACCTAACGCACTACATCTATCCTAACACACGTTGGAGGTAGCGCATTAGGTAACACATTGCGCGATAGTAATTTGAAAATGTCATTACATGTATGACACATAATCCTAGTTTTTATAACTTGTGTATGTTCGCTCTCTTATGTTATCCGTTTAGATTGAAAGCGTCTTTTTTGCAAAGCGTTTACATTTATCACCTGGATGTAGTCCTGCACACGTATAGCAAGCAAACCTTATTATTTCAGTTAGCGCTTTTGTGGAATTCTACATTTATCACATCGTGAGTATAGTACGTCCATCATTAAGAATTTTCTTGTTTATTACCTCCGCCAATGAGGCTATGTTTTCGTCTTCTTTGTTTGGCTCTCTGTCTGTCTGTCACCAAGATAACTAAAAAAATTCTGAACCGATTTGGAAGAAATTTACAGGGATTGTTCGGTATGTTAGGAGCAACAGATGATTAACTTTTGATGAAGATATGTCCATCCGTCTGTTAGTTTGTTTGTCTGCCTCATTTTTCTCAATGCCATAACTCAAAAAGTTATGAATGGATTTTTATGAAATTAACATCAGTTGTTAGAGATACATCAAAGAGTTAATGATCAAATTTCGGCAATGATCCGTTTCTTCGTTCGTTCGTTTGTCACTGTTTTTAATTTTAGGTTTGTATGCACAATAATTCAAATAAAACAATGAATGGATCGTTATGAAATTTATAGGGGTTGTTAGTAATATTGAAAGACATGAATGGTTAAATTTTGGTGCAGATCGGTCTTTTCGTTTATATGTTTGACTCATGTTTGTCATAACGTTTGTTAGCAGTATAACTCAAAAAGTTATGAACGAATCTTCAAGAAAATTGCACAAGCAGTAAATACTATCATAAGACACGAATAATTAGATTTTAAGTTTAAACAATGAAAATTATGGTTTCAGAACCAATCTGAATTTTTTGCTACCGTTGCATCGCTTGGCGGAGGTAAGCATTCTCAGAGTTCTCTAGTTTGAGTTTCTTTCCTCCTGTGTAATTTTATCTTATACCACAGAGTATATTTTGCATGCATGTTCTTAAAGCATATAGCTCATCTTCTATGACTCTATTTTGCAAATTTACCTTGGCTTTCAATGTATTACAATTTTTTTTCCTTGGCTGTTTTTCCCTACATTCAACTGCGAACCCGATTAAACTTCCATGATACCCAATTACTTGTTATTTTAACGACAATAAATATGCAATGCAATACATAACACACCGGAACAAAGTAAGCGTCTCTTGTTGTTGAACATACCAGTACCGGGTATTCTGTTACTCATCTTGACTCCGTGTTCTTTTGTAAGACATAGTTCTCTCATTTAACAGTTTTTCTAATAGACCAACTCATGACACACGATTCAGTACAGACTGACAGTCTTGAGCAGCTTCTGCAGGAAAATTTGATATAAAATTATCGCTGTGTCGCTTCCATCATAAGGTCGTAGACAACATTCTAGCTTTCGAAAGATGGCTTCAGCCTTGAGAAGTTTCTATAATCGCTTGTAATGACCGAGAACCAAGAAGAAAGTTACGTACAAGTAGCTGGAACCATTGAAAATTCCACAGAACTAAAGCACTACTCTTGAATAATATTTCTGACCTGTATCATGTATACAGGACTTCTCAGAGGGAAAAGAAAGTTTCAGTAGCCGCTATGGAAAAAGGCAACCCCTAGGCCTTCTACAAATATGTAAACGAAAGACGACTCAAAAAAAACCATAGGTTCGCTCAAGAGACCTAAGAGACAAACCTACTTTCCTGAAGGAATATTTCAGCTCTGTATGCACCGTCAAAGATGTCACGAACATTCCTGAACCAGCACCGATGGAAGTTGCTCCTATGAGCAATTGTGTTTTTACGGAGATCGAGATCCTCCGAGAACTGACCCACCTGAATGTGTACAAATCCAGTGGTCAAATAATCTTTCTCCTCGTGTTCTACGAAAAATGGCTCCAGCCATTACGAAGCCATTGCACGAAAAAATCAACCTCTCCTTATGAACGGGAGAAGTTCCGCAGGATAGGAAACTAGCTAACGTAATTCCGACACATGAGAAGAGGGACAAGAAAAACCCCAGCAACTATCGACCAATCAGTCATACATCGGTCGTCAGCAAAACCATCGAGCGCCTCTTGGAGAAGCACATCACTGATCACCTGAAGATGTGTCAGCTTATTTCCGACACTCAGCAGGGCTTCCGATGTAGAAGAAGCTGCATAACAAACCTACTGGACTTCTTTTCGAAAGTTACGGAAATTAGAGATGAAGAGAAAAGTGTGGACCTCGTTTAGCTAGACTTCGAAAAAGCATTTGACAAAGTTCCCTACCAACGGCTAATGAAAAAATTGGAAGCCCGTGGCATTCAGGGAGACTATTTACGCTGTATCCGAGCATGGCCTACGGGTCGGCAACAGCGAGTGAAACTTGAAGGTGAGACAAGCGACTGGAGGCAGGTATCATCTGGAGTTCCAAAAGGTATCGTGCTTGGACTACTTCTGTTCATAATTTACTTCAACAATCTCGATCATAATATCCGTCGTAAAATCAGTAAATTTGCGGATGATACTAGCCTATGCCATCCTGCCAGAAAAAGAGCAAGCTCCAACAAGACTTGACCATCTCATGGAATGAAGCACAACGTGGCAGATGAACTTCAATGTCGGCAAATGTTCAGTCATGCACGTAGGGGCGGAGAACCCCTCAACCCAACTGAAAATGAGCGGGACAGAACTGGCAGCTGCCACCCTATAACGGGACTTGGGAATAACTATTACAAACAAATTACAACACAGTCAGCAAGTTGATAAGACTGTGAAAATGGCAAGCAGAGTACTGGGATTTATCACCAGAAGTTTCGAATACAAATCCAAGGTCATCATCATTCCCTTGTACAAATTGCTAGTACGCCCGCACTTAGAATTTGCTGTTCAATTTTGGTCGCCCCATCTGTGCAAAGATATCCATAACATGGAAAAAATCAAACGCAGGGCTACAAAATTGATATACGGTGCACCCCAGCTGCGAAACAAGCCTTATGAATGACACATACAAAAACTGGACACGATGTCTTTCGAGCAAAGACGACTCAGGGGCAACTAATAGAAACCTTCAAGTATTTGACTGGCTCCAAGACGAACCTACAGCGGGACTTTAAAAAAAAAATAATGGTCGCCGGAGAAACAACGACAAAAAACTCAAGCATAAACCCAGAAAAACAAAACTGAAGCCAGCAGTTGTTTCCGTATTGTATAGTGAACATTTTCAATAGACTCCTCTCCGACGTTGTCGGTGTGGAGACAGTCAACGCTTTTAAAAATCGACTTGAAAAACATTGTGACAGACATCGTCCACAACTAACAACACGTCCTCCACCATGAGTAACAAAATCGTATGCTCCGCAGATCATCGGCTATAAATTGCACTGGCGTGAATGTATGATCTACTCGTGGCTGAGATCTTCCTTTTCTTTTCTTCATCTTTCCTCTGTCATCTATATCAAGCTAATATAATGGCAATAGCTCATAGAGGGCTGGGACGTAAGTCCCGGTGTTTCTGTGGGAATGGGCCTGTTGGTCTATCTACTGCGACTTATCTAATCTAGTACAAATGGTGAATATATTGCTCCAAGTTACATACATAGAGAGCAATTTTTATTTATGACCGGCAAGCAGTAGCAGTTTAAAAAATAAAAATTTGTCTCGCGCTGTTCCCTCCCGAGATCGTACCTTGGGTACCCTAATTTTTTCCTCTCTAATTCTGAAGGAACCTGTGGAAATTCCACAAAACAAAAGCATTGTTCCTAAGCTTTGATGCCCTCGGACCCTTCTCATGCATAAGAAGTGTGAAAAATATTTCCCTAGTCAGGCAGTGAATCTTCTACCTTGTAGACCTGCGCGCAGTAGCAGCTTAGCTTTGATTATGACTTCTTCTCCTATTGATCCCTTCCCAGGTCATATCAAAGATGTCTCAAAGGTGACCTAATTTTCCTCTAATACCGATAAAAGCGTCACTGTCGTATCAACTAAGTAACTAACGGACGGACAGGCAGAATCTATGCAAGGAATGCATGTCGTGTGTTGATAAATTTATTTACTAGAGTGCCCGTGCTGTCAACAATGACAGCGAAGAATTTGAGACGACCCGTCTTCATTCACTATTTACCTTTGTCACTGATCAATTTCTGAAGGATACGCTACAACAGCCGTTTCAAATTTTGAGAAGAGATAAGTCCTCTCTTTTACAATCCATGTAAGAAGCACAATCGACTCCCCCTATAGATTACACGCGGAAAAACTCTTACATTAGAAAGCAGCGAAGCCTCAGTGAATTTATGTGAATTACCCTCCGCGTATCCATGATACCGAACCAGCCTACAGTACATCGAACATTTTTGGAGAAGTGAAATCAGCTCCATCAAAAGGATCACGGCTAGCGGAAAGAAATGATGTCTATTGCCCGAGATAAATCATCGCCTCGTCCACCCTTCGTTGATTACTTTCTAAATTTGTACGTAGTAAAGTGAAAGCAAATATAGTGCTCGATGTATGGAGATGGTTATGAAATAAGACTGCATATCTGCGCTTAGAGAAGCTGTAATATCTCTATGTTTTCGATTCCAACAAGTGTTTCAAGCAAGAAGTACATTGAATCACCGGAATAAAGAGCCAACTTTCGCCTTCTTTTGCAACCTGGTAACCGATCTCCATGAAAACGTAACTTAATTACAAAATTTGCAAACTGGCTTTTTTTTGCCCATTTATTTGTTAAGAGCGTGGCCCGGGACATACAAATATATTAATATATAAACAAATAAACAAACGACGGTGTTTGTTATATTGAGTTGATTGATACGCTTCGTGTCCCGCTTATAACGAAATAGGCGAAAAATAGGCCAGGTCACAGATTTTTTATTAAGTTGTACTTTCATAAAGATCGATGACCAGGTTACAGAAGATGGCGAAAGTGGAATCCTTATCCCTTTACTCTTACATCGGTCATCAGCAAAACTATCGAATTCCTCTTGAAAAAGCGCATCACTGACCACCTGACGATGCATCAGCTCATATCCGACTTTCAGCATGGCTTCCGAAATGTAAGAAGCTGCTTAACAAACCTTTTGGACTTTTTCTCAACCGTTACGGATATTAAAGATAAAGAGAAAGGTGTTGACTTTGTCTAGCTAAACTTCCAAAAGGCCTTTGATAAAGTCCCCCCATCAATGGCTAATGAAAAAATTGGAAGCCCATCGCATCCAGGGAGACTCTTTACGATGCATCGGGGCATGGCTTACGGGTCAGCAGCAGCGAGAAGCTTGATGGAGAAACGAGCGACTGGACGCAGGTATCATCAGGGGTTCCACAAGGTAGCGTGCTTGGGCCACTTTTGTTCTCAATTTACATCAATGATCTGGACCTTAACATCCGTAGTAAAATCAGTAAAATGACTATCCTTTGGTAAATTACAAAATTGAAATAAAGTCGATATGAAAATGATACTCCCGAAACGTCAAACTTTTATATTAGTTCATGTCGACTTTATTTCAATTTTATAAAATCAGTAAATTTACGGATGATACAAAACTATGTCATCATGCCATGACAAGAGCCGAGCTCCAACAAGACCTTCACCACCACATGGAATGCGCAGCACGACGTGACAGATGAGCTTTCACGTCGACAAATGTTCAGTAATCCACTTAGCGCTCGTGTACCCTTCAACTCCATTGAAAATGAATAGGACGGAATTGGCTCCTGTTACCCAACAACGTGATTTGGGAATCACTATTACAAGCAAACTACAACACAGTCAGCAAGTTGACAAGAGTGTGAAAATGACAAGCAGAGTACTGGGATTCATCACCAGAAATTTTGAATACAAGTCCAAGGACATCATTTTTCTCCTGTACAAGGCATTAGTATGGCCACACTTAGAATTTGCAGTTCAATTCTGGTCGCCACATCTGTGCACAGATACAGTTGCGAGCATAATTAAGGGACAAAAATAAAAAAATTTCCTATCTCAAAAACTGTAAGAGGTTCAACGCTGAAATTTTAACACAAAAGAAGTATTGGGATACCTAATAATATGCTAAGAATTTATTACGATCCGAAGGATAAGAAAAAGTTATGTATATTTAATTTATAATTATGAAATTAGTGTGAGCAGAATTAAGGGACACTTGACAAAAAACGCAACAAAACAACAAATTTAACAAAAACCTTCATCCTTAATCAATATTTTGTGAACGATCCTTTATGTTTGATGACTTCA
>LQNS02278096.1:23787766-23800553 GCA_001587735.2 Parhyale hawaiensis | reverse complement strand
TCCAGCCTAGCAGAAGTTTTTCTGGGCCTCCCACGTTTCCGAACCCTCGAAACACGTCCAAGATCTTCATAATCTTTCACAATTCTTCCAACAATACTCTTTGAACGATTCACCAGTTCTGCGACTGCCCTGATGCTGAGATTTTGTTTGTGTAAATTAACAATTTTCATGCATAAAGATTGATCAACTTTTTCCCGGGTAGCCATGCTTGAAGTACTTGCAATGTTTACATATGACGTAAGCAGTCTTCTTCGGAAACGCAGGAAAATGGGATTACTGAAGATTTAAATTACAATATTGGAAAAGTGTCCCTTAATTCTGCTCACACTAAATTTATAATTATAAGTTAAATATACATAACTTTTTTCTTATCCTTCGGATCATAATAAATTCTTAGCATATTATTAGTTATCCCAATACCTCTTCTGTGTTAAAATTTCAGCGTTCAAACTTTTGCAGTTTTTGAGATATGAAATTTTTTATTTTGTCCCTTAATTATGCTCGCAACTGTATCAATAACATAGAAAGAGTCCAACACAGAGCAACGAAATTGATACCTCAGCTGCGAAACAAGCCGTATGAATGTCGCGTAAAGGAACTGGGTCTGATCTCTCTCGAGCAAAGATGACTCAGGGGGCAACTAATGGAAACATTCAAGTATTTGACTGGCTCCAACAACGTACCTACAACGGGATCTTTGAAGGAGACCTCAATGATCGCTTGCGAAACAACGGTCAAATAGTCAAGTACAAAGCTCGAAGAACGACCTTATGTCAGCTGTTCTTTCCGTATTTCATAGTCAGCATTTGGAAAAGACTCCCTTCCGACGTTGTTAGTGCGAATCAGTCAACTCGATTAAAAATCGTCTTGACATACATTGAGAGAGACATTCCCCACAGCTAAGGATTCCTTCTCCAGGAGTCGCACACTCTTAACGGCCAAGGCCTCCGAGGCTTCCTTAATCCGTCTTCTTCTCACTTCTGCTCCAGCTACACTATCTTACATCTTTAACTCCGCATTTCAGCGGCTATTGACCGTAATTGTGTGCATTCATGCGTCTGTTTTGCTGAGATTCTTCTCCCTCCTCTTTTTTTTTTTCTTCTCTATCCCCAGTCCTTTATATCCTACTAACATAATGGCAATAGCTCATAGAGGGCCGAGGCGTAAGTTCCGGTGTCTTTTTGGGAATGGGCCTATTGGTTCGTCCACTGCCGCCTATCTAATCTTATTTAAACCTTAATGCACGTCTTGCTTGAAAAACTTCTTGAAATGGAACCAAAAAGAATATTTGCAGCTTCTCATAGCTGTTTGCTTTGAGTTCACGATGTATGAATCCAGTAGCCTATATGATCAACGAAGCCCACACGAAGCCATGATATTGCACGGGGCAGCTAGACAAAATTATTTCTTCCAGCTTGCTGTCTTTCTTTGACGGGGCAGTTTTCGCTTCAAGAGAAAAACTCAGATGTCCTGAAAGCTATTCCTTCGCTGTCTATGGTACGCCGCTGGGAATTTAATTAAATTCAATAATGCTTAGCAGCTTGATAATGGAAGATTTGTCCATGTACCTGAGGTGAGGGACGATTATGCTGCTTAGGTGAATTGATTTGAGTAGAGTTTTAATCTAGTCTCCTCAGCAAGTATTTGAATAGAATTATTTTATGGAAAAAAAATTCGTGTGAGAAGAAATAAATATATATATATATATATATTTTCTTGTACGAACAGTAGGTTGTGAAGTAGAGTTATACAGTCAATTCTTAACCTAGCGAGTAAGACTCCATGCTTATTGTTTTACACCACTGTACTGAACATGTATTGTAATAGAACTATTGTATGAATACCTTCCTACGGGGAGAAATATATGATTTTGATTTGATTTGATTTGATTTGAGAGCACTTATGTTTTATTACAATTTGATTCGGCTGTTGCGGCATATCCTTCAGAAACGTTAGTAACAAAAGCATGGTACATAAAAAAGGGTCTTCAGTAATAATTCCTCGCTGTCATTTTTGACCATGCAGGTACTTTAGTTATAGTAAAAATAGCATGTCTGTGTTATTCTGCTCGCTGTTCTATCCATGCCTCGATACTTCCGGCCGGTAAGATACGCTTTCAGTATTAGATTAGGGAACATTCAACTTGTGAGACGCTCTGACTTAATTAAGACTGTATGAGGCCTTATGAATAATAATAATAATAATAAACCAAGCGCAAAAAAATGTGAGAAAATGGTGTTAAAGTTTCCCGACTTTCAAATTGCTATAACTAACTTTGGAACCAGTTTTCAATGAAGCTGAATGCATCTACTTTTTATATGCTTGCAAAAGTACAGCATATCTATTACGAATTTGAAGAAAAAATGGTCAAATTGCAAATAACTTCAATCAGGCCATGCCACAGACTAAGGTTTGGGTACAAAACTGGTACCATTTTCATTCATATGAATAAAGATAACTAGTCTACGGTAAGTCTGCTGGTATGAGTTTGTGAATAACTTTAGTAATGATAGAAAAGTTGAATGCAGGAAGTCAAATGGCAGGGCAAGAACTCAGAATCAAAATATTACAGGTACTCTGATCGCCTTACTTGTGACCCACAGTCTGATATTTTCATCCAAAAACAAAGTAACAAAGACAGTATAAGGCAACAGCAACACTTCCTTCTGCTGGCCCACCGTCCGCCTCACCACCCGCTCCCTGGACATGGCGTTTTGTGCCTTACCGACTTTAGGCTGCCAGCCCAGAGTCTCCGGCTAGTAGCGAGGTCGATGCTTTATTGTAAACAACAGGTCTTTCGGGTATATCTGCAATGCTGCAGCATGAACCTGAGTTATGTTTTAGATAGAGGAGAGTTTCGGGAATATAATGCTACACACAACTTGGCTTTGGTACATACGGCGTTTTGTACGTTGTCAAAGTTGTCACCCTTGAGAGTTTAATTAATTTCTTATGTTTCTTTTATTTTATTTAATTAATTCTATCTGAAGTCTTGAATGTGCACACCTTTCCTATTTAAAGTTTCTCAATTTTGTACATGCAAATGAATTCAACGAGTTACACATTGTATCATCTTATTGATCTCTGTTGCTCACTTACGATTTAACCCTTTGAAATTCCAATTTGATCAAACTTCTATGTTTACGGTCATTATAAATGAATGAAACTTCGCACGGATTGAACTATCTAAAGAAAACTCGTATCCTGCTGTCTACCACCTTATGGTGTGAGCGAAAAATAGTAATGAGTTGCAAAAATACTGAATGAATGCCTGTCTTTCCTCAGTTGTTTATGATCGTTTGAGGAGAACATATCCAGGCTATATTTTGGAACGATATGTTATAAACGTCATCTGAATAGCCATATATTTTGACTGAGTTTTCGAAAGGCTAAGTGACTTTTGATTTTCAGATACAATCTGTTACAAAGTCAGGAGACAAATTTGCACCGTGCGTAGGTCTGCGTGAGTCACTCCATAACAAGGGAAATTAGGTTACACGCTATGTCGAACGGAAGAAAGAAAAGAAAGAAAATACATTTATTTCTCCCCGTAGGAAGGTATTCATACAATAGTTCTACTACAGTACATGTTCAGTACACTAGTGTAAAACAATAAGCAGCGAGTCTTACACGCTAGGTTAAGAATTGAATGTACATTCCTACTTCACAACCTACTGATCGTACAAGAGAGAAAAGAAAATATATATATATATATTTCTCCCCTTAGGAATTTTTCATCAAATAATTCACTTAAAATACTTGTTAAAAAAACTAGATTAAAACATCAAAATGAGCCTTACAGATTAGGGAGCAAATTTATAGCACTATTCTACTTCACGACCTACATTCTGTACAACGCTCTATGATAGCAATAGGTTCACAGTTCACACCCAGGTATATTTTAAATCAATTAATACATCATATTAATTTCGAGGCTAAAAATAGGGGACATTAGGAAAACATGAAATTATAGATATAATAAAGAAGAAAAGAGAAGTAGAAAAGAAGAAGACGACACAACGAAATGGAGAGCAGTGACAAGTAACAAACGACGTTTATTGGGAAAATTGATTGATCGTGCTGTTGTTATTTTTTTCACAACATTTATTGTATTCAATAAAACAAATGAAATAATTGATCAATTTGAAATTTCAAAGGGTTCCATCGTTAGTGTGCAACAGAGATCAAAGAGAATGATAGAATGAGTAACTTGTTGAATTCATTTGTACGTACAAAATTGAGAAACTGGAAATAGGAAAGGTGTGTACCTATGATTGAAAAAAATGCAAGTAGTTAGTACATTCAAAGCTTCAGATAGAATTCATTAAATAAAATCAAAGAAACATAAGAAATTAATTAAACTCTCAAGAATAACCACTTTGACGCATACTCGCTAAAAGTGTTCCTGCTCTTATAGTTTTTGGACGAAACACACGAGCTGCGTCCGTAGTCTATTTCTTTGCTTTGTGAAAGATTAAGATGTCAAACTCGTCAGGTTGGTTGGTATTTCCTTCCCGAAACTCGTACTGGTTTGGAATTCATTGCCGGAATATGTTCGGCCGTGCCGATCTGCAAGCGCACAAGTCGGCTTTGGATACTTTTTGATGAATTCTTCTTCTTTTTATCAGTGTCTTGCGTGTTTTAGCTTTGAGTTATGGTTATAAGAAAAAAACATGAGGCAGTCAAATAAACAAAGGGTTGGACGGATCTTCACCAAAAGTTAATCATCTAGCTGTTACTCTTAGCACGCCTAATAAGCTCTGTAAATTTTGCAAAATTCCGTCCCTAAATTTTGCGTTATTTTGGTGACAGACAGACAAACTCGACAAAAATGTAACCTACTTAGCGGAGGTAATACTGTAATGATAAACCAATTGTAATCGATTTCTTGCACTGTGGAAATAACTCGGCACTAGCCGTCCCGCTGAGCACAGAAAGTAGTATCACTTCAGTACAAGATGGGTGGAGTGCGTACCGACACCTGGACTCATCCGATGAACTTCAAGGTATCCAAAGTAAGCTACTCCGCATTGTGAGGTGGCTGTCTTATCACAGCGCTGGGGTGAATGTAAATTTCCACCAGAAACACTTGCTGACAATGTTCAAGTTTTTTCCAACTCTTCTAAAATGAAACTAGATGAATGTGCATACTTGGCAGGTGACACGTTTTTGCAAGACCTACGGTAATAAAAATGCGATGATACACAATTACTACCATCTTAATTAACCTCTAGCTGGCAGCATGTGAAGAGATCGATTTTCAATTGAAATTTCTTGATATGTTGTTTTTGGACATTTAATCAGTAAATTCTGAAGAAATCTTTGTTCTCGCACGAATGGATTTCAAAATATTGATATGTTCCCACGTGGGAACGTTGCCGAGCTGTATACAATTTCAGCATAACTTCACGCCTACTTCTGCAGATGTGTTTTTTATGTTTTGGATGAGAAACACGATGAAGTATCAGTACCACAAAACTTTATTCAAAAGAAACACTGAAAGACAACTCTAGAACCCAGTGGACCAGCAATACTTTCGTTCTTCCCAGTGTATAATACTGTATTGTATGGATTGGATACAGTATGGATACCTATTTACTTCACAAAGACACCAAAGTCTGTAATCAAAACGAATTGGCTTCCCACGGATTAACATAGTACAACTATGACGTCTGTAATACGGTACCATAGGTTCATCAGTGCTTAGAAGTTGATGAAAGATGCCATGTTTCGTAAGTGCATTATTGAGAGCATTAATTGTAGAGCGGGCAATTATTCACCAAATGGAACATTGATCTTATCTGCAAAAAGCGTTTGCTACTAAGAGCTTCTGAAACAATGGGAGCTCCTAGGTCAAGTTGATTTGACCAGTAGTGCTGCTCTGATGGTAAAGTATTATAGCCGGAGAGAAGAATTATAGCAAAGAAATGGAGAAGTGCACTTTTTTGTTATTCGAAACTGGGGCAGTTCTTATCACGCATGGCATACAGAACAGGCTGCTTCAACGTTTCTTCAAGCAACTCATCAGTGATAATATGCTTCCACAAATAAAAGGAGACTCCAGAATCAACTTTGGAAGAAAATTTCCCAATTTTTCCAACTCTGAAATTGGAATTTCTCGGATGAAATAGGAAATTTTCTTCCAAGAGAGCTGATCAGTTCTCCGCCGTTTGGAAACTTGAGGTTCCTAACTGTTCTGGTTCAGGAGATTCACAGGAATCGTCGCTGCAATCGTCGACTTCGAGGTCTCCTGCTGGTTCAAATAAAGTGTCATCATTGTCAAACGTTTCAGGAATGCTCTCCACGTCGCCGTCTTGTCCTGTGTTTTCTGACTCAGGAGGTAATATTATTATGTTCCCAGCTCGGTTATTGCTCACATGCTCATGAGCTTCACTAAGAGTTGTATACGGTACCTAGTTTTTGGTTGAGCTGCATAGAAAGAGCTAGTAGGAATCATGATATCGAGTTTGTAGCTTCTATAATCCTAGGTAAACTCCTAGAAAATAAAGAAATAAATTACCACTTTTTGTATCAATGATACTAATAGCAACTTTAGTTAAAAAGAACAGCAAATTTTGTTATTTAAACTATTTGTAAGGCATATTTGCATAAAATATTGAGAGCATGTATACTATTGGCGAAAAGAGAAAAATTGTTAACCTCCTGTACGCTACACCGCTGCTGATAGGTCGACAAGGTCCCACGTGGGAACATTGGCTAAAACTCATCATTTTCGCGAGAAGCTAATACAGATTAGCTACAAGAGTAATAGTACGCTCAATCTATGTATATACTAGAGACTATGTATATCAAAAATAATTTAGATTCTGTTGTACAAGGATTCTCCTAAAAATTGAATTATGGAATTATATCTAAATATAGCATACATTCCATTTGTATCAATTGATCTGATGAGCATAACTGACATATGAGCAATCTACATGCATATATTGATAGATTTTAACCTATAATAGCACATTAGGACTTCCGAAAATCAAGCACAGTCATTAATTTCCATACAATTGTGATTTTAATAATGTTCCCACTTGGGAACGTTATAAGACCAAGTGCGTTAAGTAGATGAAGTGCGGTGCGTGCGACGGAAAGCACTATACAAGTCGTTGGTGAAATAAACTACGATACGTCCTAATAGCGCACACTGTGTTCTCTATGCTTAAAATAAAAAAAAAAAAATAAACGAATTAGATCATCGTGAAAAAATTTCAAAGTGTCCAGTTAGTTAAAATTATTATTTATTGATTCTCAAACCTGTCCGAAATAGAAACAGTATTTTTTAAAATTATACCCTATTAAGCCCCAAAACCACGATCATCTTCTAATGTTAAAAACAAATTTTTCAAGTGCTGCTTTTTAGTTAACGCAACCAGTCTGACGGTTGTTGACCATGAGGCCTGTAGACACGCCCTGTGTGTTCAAGTAGGCGTAGATTGCTGCTATCAGGTTGTGCGAGGGTACTCGCTCCCTGGTTAGGACTCTCACATAATCTGAAACATGAGAATGCTTATCAACAGCTATTGCTTTGTACAAGGAACATTTTACATGATAATTCATGTAAGTAAGCTATTTTTGTAGCTATTTAGAGCCTGTGCTCTTTCTGGAGAAGCTTTGTAGTTGTCTAAACTGTAAATAATACCAGATTTTATCTTATGAAAATATGCTTGGTGAAATGAAGCCATTTAATAAGCCTGAACTTGATGCTGCAAAGAATTAATTACTCTAGTGGCTCATCGATAATAATTCTTCGAATATAACGTCAGGAAAATAACTATGCAATGCCCCAATTAATATATTAGTGTATACAAGATGGACCACATACAATATGGAGTTTGCCAGACATGAAGTAAGCTACTACATAGGTTATCGCTGCAATGCACAGTGAACTAGAGCACTCTGAGAACGCATACCTAAGCCAAGCGAGGCAACGGTAGCAAAATATTCAAATTGGCTCTAAAACCAAAATTGTTTTGTATAAACTCCAAAATCTAATCATTTGTGCCTTTTGACAGTAATAACAGCTTGTGCAATTTTCTTGAAGATCCTTTGATAACTTTTTGAGTTATACTGCTAACAAACGTTATGACAAGCATGAGTCAAACATACAAACGAACAAACCGATCTGCACCAAAATTTAATCATTTATGTCTTTCAACATTACTAACAATCCCTATGAATTTCATAAAGATCCATTCATTATTCTTTGAGTTATTGTGCTAACAAGCCTAAAATTAAAAACAGCGACGAACGAACTAACGGATCATTATCAAAAATTGATCATTTACTCTTTGTAATATACCTAAGAACTCATGTTAATTTCATAATTATCTATTCATAACTTTTTGAGTTATGGTATCGAAAAAAATGAGGCAGACAAACAAACAAACGGATGGACATATCTTCATTAAAGGTTAATCATCTGTTCCTCCTATCATACCTAACAATCCCTGTAAGTTTCGTCCAAATCGGTTCTTAACTTTTTGAGTTATCTTGGTGACAGACAAAGAGACAAACACGACGAAAACATAACCTCCTTGGCGAAGGTAATTACATGTAACATGTACCCAATAAGGATAGTCTTATTCATTCAAGGAAGACGAGATCGATTGGATACCTGCTTTTCATTGTCAATAGGCCGCGGTGTCCAGTCAATGTCGAGCATGACATTTTGTCACCTTTTCACTATTCCTGAAGTTTACTCTTACTGCATATCTCTTTTACTGTTTGGCCGCCCTTTGTGTCCTTGCAGATTGCTAACTGGTGATTACCAAAGAATATGTCAAAAAAAAATATTTGTATCTTATGATTATCTTTCTCCTTACTTATTTGATTTTTACTTATTTACATAACTCACAGTTTCTTGTTCCACAATAGTAATGGTTAATTAGGTAAACCCAAAAAATTATGACTGATGTGTAATGAAAAGCAAATTGTAAGTTCATTCAACTTTAGTAGAAAAAATATTAGGTTCACTTTCTTTTCTATGCGAGGCGAGTTTTCATTATTTTGTGGACCAGTTGAGTGCACCCACTGGCTAATAAAGTGGTGTGGTACATTCGGGAATTTACTCCCACAGGATTTTGAAGTTGGACATTCAATAGAAAATGTCCCCTTCGAGAAATGCTACGTAACATTCTTTATCAACTGGTACAACTTTGAAATGAAGATACCTTTATCACCCGCGAGCGAAGCAAAGAGCGGCGATAATTTTTTTGTTTAAGGTTTAAGTATATTTGTGTGTGTGTGTGTATTTTTATATACAGCTAATTCCTTCATTAAGTGTAACGTTTTTTAACTAACGACGACATTAAGTGTAAAGTCGACCATAAGGTGTAATGAAATTCTTTACACTTAACGGCCCGGAAAGTCCACGAGTTATTGCTCATACGTTGCCCGACAGATAAACGGTCTGGGCCTTCCTTTGTCCCCCTACACTACCGACCACAACCCTGCTACAGCTCCTCTTTAAATTTTGTTGGCCCTCATATAGGTTAGGTGAGGCCAGGACTGGTTCGCGTAGTGTTCCAATCAACTTTTATTGAATGAATGTTGGGTTTATAGTGTTTTTTTTTTTTTGTAACATTGTGGTTTTTGTTATATGAGTGCTTATAACTTAATGTCGTCGTTTGATTGGCCTTACTTCGCGTCGTCATTAGATCGTGAGCCTTCCCCTATCGTTAATGTGGGCTAGCTCTTTTGACGACGTAAGCAGAACCAGCCCTGGCCCTTACCTAACCAAGATGAAGGCTAGCTCATTGGTCTGGGGTATTACACCTAAACACAGTATTAATTTAAAAAATTACACCCAAGCCTAAACGCCGTTTAAGCCAGTTACACCTAAACACTCCATTAGCTGTATATTCATATTTCTTTGTCTGTCCATCCAAAAAGAGGCAGAAAGAGTTGAAGTAGAAAACACCATAAATTATCAAGATTTGAGTATTTTTATTCTATGCTTTTCTACGATGATGTTCAAGACTTTCTAAGACTTTCTGTGTGATTTTAAGCCAGGACTCTCACTTCGTTACAGCTATTTTTTCGCGGTCCGGGGGGGGGAGGGGGTAAGGGAGGGCAAGGATGCTCACAAAATGCCACGTCACATTCGAAATGCCACCGGTACAGAGACTATGAAATTTAAATACTTACTGGTCGCATACCTACTGAAAGTGCCAGTTAAACTAGGTGCAAGCAGCTACGTGCAATTAATGTTGGGATAACTCGCCCCTAGCCATCCTCCTCACTGATCACGGACTGCAGCGTCACCTCTGCACAAGATGGGTGACGTGGATAACGTCACCTGGACCTCGTCCGAAGAATCATCAATTTAATAAAGATGAGGTAAGGCACTGTTTTCTCTTTGAGAAAACTTGTTACTGTTATGGCTTTTTGGCAAGGCGTTTTGTCTTACAAAAAAATTGGGGTTTGAATAGTTCCATTGCCTGAGAAATAGCACGTTGGCGAAGCAGTTCTTTCTGAACACTGGTATTAATTTTTTATGTAGTCAAACAATGAGACCAACTCCCACTGACGAAATCATCCCCACACCATTACACACTCATCTCTAAAGCCTCAGAACCCCGCTGTCTTCTTTCTCTCGGTGGTGAAGTGACTACGGCTCGGCATCGCAACAACGGAGACCCGGGTTCGATTCCCCGGACGGCACGCTACGGATTTACACTGCGTGGAGCACTCCAGCATCGAGAAGGTCAGGCGAAGCACGGCGAGGGATCCCAAATTGACTCTCATCAAGGACTGCTTCTCCTGCTCTTCACACTACCAGTTCTTCAAAATTCTAGAATTAAGGCTAAAAAGAAAACCTCGATAGGTGTATCCGCTGTACCCTGTATACGAGATAATAAATGATGTTTGTTTGTTTGTTTTTGTTTGTTTGTTTTCTACACTGCAGAGAAGATAAGCGTTCACTATTTCTGCGTCTTACATACCCCTTACTGTACCGTCAGATCCGAACAAGTTAAATTTATATTTATCACCGAAATGAATGCTATTCCACTGTTCATCTATTCGTACAATGTGCTCTTTGGCGAAGAGTCAAGACGAAGCTTTTGATTTTTCACTGAAATGAAAGATGTGCAAGCTGAAATGCGAGCCTATAGTTTTTGCTTATTGAAGGTGCAAGAAACAGTTTTTCTAGAGATTGCTTCTCCCGTTTGCGCTCAAATTGATGAGAAATTTATGGAGCTCTCGAAAACGTTTTTAATGACATTCTGACACCTTTAAAAAGTCGATGAAGGACTGTCGGTTTTGCTTTTAGCTGGAGTATCTTGCCAGTCTTAAGTCTACTGATCGAATGATAAACAACACAATTTCCATTTGGCCTTCTTACGTTATCAGAAAGTTCAGAAATTGAGTGACCTTCCTTATGATTAGCTGAAATGAGCTGTTTTTCTTCAAGAGACAACACTTTACGTGTTGCTGCCGCTTGCTGATAGTTCCGAAGCTACATTTACTAGTATCTTACATAATTCAAAACTATGAATTAAGGTATTTACAACAATGCATAAATTACTTATTACATTGACCGAGATTATTCAACTATCTTCCTTAACTTTTGACCAGAGCAAAATGTATCTGTCTTGTTTTCAAGTTGAATATTTATTTACAGAATTCAAAATTCTTATATGAAGTTCATAAAAACTGTATATCTTGAAAGCTTATTCTGTAAAATTTTATAAATGTGCATGTAAAATACTGTATATCAAGTCATAAATATTTTAAAAATTGTTGTTGTGTTCTTTATATTTTGGCCACTTCTGAGTATGTGATTATTTGATAAGCCTTATTCCTACAGTTCCAACTATACGTACCAAGCTGTTCTTCAACTTAATGCTACAGCAACTCACAGGTGTGGAAGAACAAGAAACGGTCGTTGCAGTCCCAGATAATGGCGGCCTCAGCAGGATCAAGGCCTAATATGTAGAAGTTTGGGTCTCTCATAACGTTATTATCACCTCCAACTGCACAAGAAAAATGCTGGCTAAAAAAAACAAATAGAATTTTATTTTCAACTGCAAATCATATAGGGCTTCTACTAAAGAGTGCTTTCTTTCAGTGCGAAAAACAAGATAATTATCGAATTGTCAAAGGGGATAACTGTCCTTCACTTGAACCCAGTAGAAATAACAGTGGTGGCAGCAGTGGCAATGAAAACAATAGCAGCAATTGGATCAGTAACGGCAATAAGAGAAACAAAAGCAGCAGTAATTATACTAGCAGTAATAGCGATAGGAGCAATAGTGCCAATTGCAGCACCAATAGGATAGGAATATGAAGGAATAATAACAAGTATAGTTTCGATAAAAGTAATAACAGCAACAGGAATAATAGGATCAATAACAGCAATAACGACAATAAAAGCGATACTAGAAATAACAACACTAGTCATAATAGCAATAAGTCGCAATACCAGCCATAATACCAATGTTAGGAAATGGAGCAGCTGTAGCAATAGTAGCAAAACTGTTACGAAAACATGGATTCACAAAAGAAAAAATATGTACATACATAAATATAGATTTGTACGACTACATACAGTATAGCTACACATAGGAAAGTAATTAATGTCTCAAGAAAATAGATTCATCAAGTAGGAATGTAGTGTTCAACATTCGTGTGCGAATGGGTAATATTCGACGCGAAAAGCCGTTGAAGGCGGTAGAGGCATCTGTTCAATGTCACGAGATTGAGTGCCTTAGAAACAAGCGACTCTATAGCGTAAACAAACTCACTCTCGCAAACGACAGCGGTTCAGAAC
>LQNS02278096.1:23592815-23605182 GCA_001587735.2 Parhyale hawaiensis | reverse complement strand
GAGCCGTGTGGAGTTGGAGATGCTCGCGCCTTATTTCCTGCCAGACATGGTGCACCTGGCCAAGATTGTTCTAATAGAACTCATTTGAGTTCGACTAAACTTCTAAACTATATCATACCAAATTGGATCGCTGTTATATAGTCTTAGTATCTAATACGGCGGGAAAACCCACAATATAATAATAAAATAATCAAGTCCTGCTTGAATTTAGATGTTGACTTCCCCCGGTCCGTAGTTGCGTGACCTGTTTCTTCCTCTACAGCAGTTGTGTGGATGTGCAAATGTTCAAGTCAGCTTGCGTGCTGTTTTGTGGCTGCTCGATGCTGCTTAGGGTGTTCCTGTCTCAACGCCCGGACTTATTTCGAATTGCTACCGTAATACAACCTTGAGGGTCTTCTCACAAGGTCCAGGGAATGTTATTTGAGCCACTCCCACCCAGTGTGCAGAGCTATCACGATGCTGGTACCTTCTCGCTAGGTGGCAGCTTGTAAACTAGGAAAGAGCGCGCAGCGAGTTTATCCCTACAATCTAAAGATGTAGTGAAGAAGGCTCACTCGAATTTTGTTTTAGATCTGCCCTACAGAGGAATCTGAAAAGTTCCATTGAGCCGCTGCGACTGGCACGAGGGACAAAACCAATTAAGAGAAGCTAATGGAGGGGGGGGGTTATTTGCATCCCCGTGCAATGCACTTGGCACTAGTGGTATTGTTATGTACTTAGCTGAGGTATTCATTCTTTGTTGAGGATATTGTATTGTAACTTGATCCAGTGTGGCGATACCTCATGCTTTTGTTTCACGTTTTTCTCTACGTTCTACATGTCTCTAATTTCCTCCCTTTGGATCACAGGTAATGATGGGGATGCTTAGATCAGGGGCTCCCAAAGGGGAGTGCTCGTACCCCCGGCGAGGTGCTAGATGACCTTATAGGGGTTGCGAAATCTTGAATAAAACAAGATTGGATACATAAATTTATTGACAGATTTGGTGTAAAATTCATTTTTTGTTATCAGGTGAGCTATTATTCGTCTGAGGGGTAAAAGAGCATATTATAAGTTTTCTATAGATGCCAAGCTTAGAAAATGTCGGAAATTGCTGGGTTAAACTAAGACTACCTAGGTGCTGCTATGACAAAAGCTGCCCCTGGTGTCGCATGTACTACAGAATCACTCAAGCCTGTGCAGTATTTGGTTCAGTTGCTGCTTGCTATCCTTTCTTTTCTCTCTTTTGAACTGCTTTGCACTTATCTCTGGTGATGATAGGGTACTGGTGCACTGTCGATCTGTAGAATTCACTTTGGAAAATTCATCCTCACATTTGTGGCATGCCAATGAATGTGCCAAGAAGGTGTAGATGTTGGTACCGTACTTTGGGTGTGATGCGACCACTCATCTATACGTTAAAAAGCCATACACCACTTCATGCGTGCCTCCCCTACAATGGTTAGCTGATTCCTACTACATGTATTTTCAAGAATTGAAAGTGAAGATGACATCGATGTTAGTATTATGAAATTTAACCATTTTCTTCCACTCAATCCATTTCTCGGACATTCTTGGCTACTGAACGACTTATAGGACAGACACAATTCATGATGACCAGGACGTTTGCATGCTTTTTCTACGTAGCTACATATACACTGCGACTGTGTCACCAACTATGCTGAACATGTCTCTGTACTGTGTGCTACTTAACATACGCTCTATGTGCTCGCCTGAACTGCTGCACTCTTCTATATATGCTAGTCATTGAAATGCCTTCTCTCTTTCTCTTTACAGAGCGCACCCGGATGTGACCAGGTTATTTTGTAATTTACTCTGCATTGTGTTTGTGGCCTTAACCTCCTCTTGATGCTTTGCAGTAACCCGTTTGTTCTTCTGCCTTGTTCTTGGAGAATTTTCATTGTCATAACATTTGTGTTTGGCCCACACTGTTCCCTTTACTTACAGTCGGTGGCGGCTCGTGGGTAGTCAAATAATTGCTCGTGTTGCACAGCCCCGTACTAGTATACCGTACTTGTTAGTTGTAAGGCTGGCTGCTGGCAATATAGTAGCGTATTGCCAGTAGGCGTCCTCTCATTTGTGAAGAGTTGCAAATACCTCGGCATGGTACTGGGCACCGTCCCACTTACTGAAGCCACGAGCTACCACGACGTTTAGTAGTGTATCGGTAGCGGTGATGTAGTGAAATTCCTATAGTTAGCTACATACCGTGTTGTAGGTAGTTAGTTACTGAAGCTGTAATGGTTTGTGTATTGTGTCATTTTTTTTTATCTCACTGAGCTACTTTGATAGGCTAAGCTGCAGCGTATCTCGTTCTCAAATATTAATCCTGGAACGAAAATAATTTTTATAATCATTTCATTTTAGTAGTAATGATCTCCTAACACTAGACAGCAGCTGGACGAGTGGATACACGCACGTTAGGCAGTTAAAGTGGCGAATGTAGCGCCCCATCTCACTACCCATACCAGCTCCTTGCTAGGGTTGTCCTCCTTAATTAGTCGTCTGCATAGCTTAGCTACCCCTGCTGCAGATGGGTTTTCTGATCCTGCCACTTTCCTTCATGTCCTTTCATACTATTTCTTAATTTTTTCTCTGTATTCCCTCTCATTAGTCACTCTGTTCATGCTTTTTGGTCCTATGTTCCAAGAATGTGAACAGATCGCCATTCCTCTTTTTTGTGTACCTATGTCTTTTTTTTCTATTACATGCTCTCTCTTTCAAGACTCTATTTATGTTATCGTTACATTACCTGAGGCAGCTCACACTTTAGAAACATGATCCTGTAAAGAATAAACAAAACCTTGGCATCTTGTAAGAATCGCATCGTTCAAAACGTTTTTCCAGAACGCTTGTCCTTATGGAGGTTCATTCATCTACTGACCTTCTGCTTAATGTTTCACATTAGGCTAACCATTAACTGAGAAACAAAATCTCGTCTACTTATGAGTACATCTTCTTTTCTTTCTCTCCCACTGTATTTCCATGTTCTAATCGTCTCAAAATATTTTCCATGTATCTTTACCTCGTGTTTACGTTTGTTTTTTAATCCATTTGCAAACCACTGTAAATAGGCTTTCTGTATAAACTTTTTACTTTTTTAACGTCCAATATGTATGATTTTCTCTACAGACTTCACTCGGCTTGACGGCACACTCAAAATGCTTAATAGGTCCGACAGCTAATAGATGAACTTTTAATGAAAGGTTATTGTAAACATACTCAAAAAGGGAGTACAGGAAGTCGTCGATTATACCAGGGTTCCGTGCAGGTATGAGGCTAATCAGATCAATCTAGTCCGGTCTACTAAAGACAAGTACCGGTGCGGTACCTGAAGCGTGTTGCAATCACACTGTCGGTGTCACATGTGCTACCCCACATCCAATGTGATTCAGGCTAGGTTCCTACCACCGACGACATTCACAACTTTTCTAGAGCTCCAGCTTAGTAAGATCACCTTCCTTTACAAACATTGCCTTTACTTGCAAGCATTGCGATCAATTGATGTACGAAAATGAAGAAAATATCCCACAGCTGGTGTAGATTTGGCCTCTTGCCGGTTTTTCACAGTTTTATCCCCAAACTAAAAACAGCTCAATTACAGCTCCGACAATGTTAAAGAGTAAGGCTTCTGCTTATTTTGCTGAGTTTGCTTCGTATTTATCCCATATTTTTGACTGAAATGGTGTTTTCCCGGAACTCGGAGAAACACGGTTTTGACTTTCACTACAACACTCCTCAACCCGTGCTCTCTGATTACTGAGAGAATGAAAGAAAACGAGTAGTTTTGATGGAATACCACAATATTTTTATTAGTTCTGAAATTATTAAATCGGAAAAACAATCTTTAAATGATAATACACTTTGCACATCATCACGGACATTGCTTAATTAATGAAAAGGGTAAATGAGTCAGATGAAGAGTAGCTACGCGTGGACGTAGTACGCCTCTTGGAAGTTGGCATTAGTGCGGCAGGAAAATTGGGTCGATTCAAAACCAAGGTGGCGAAGTTGCTAAGTTAAGGACCTGGAACTAAAAATTTTGGGTCTAAATCGAAACTGGTATAAAACAAGTCCCCCTAAAACGATGACTCCCTGTGAACTGTTCGTGGAGATGCAAGGAATGTGTTTATCAGACAGAAAGGCAAATTTGTATATACAGGTCAACCACCGATGGGTGACAATCCTAGCTTTTAGGCGCCAATGGGGCGAAAATTGATCAAAAATAATTTTCTCTTATAGCGATGGCCTGTGCTGACAGAGTTTCATCAATTATCGGGACTAGGTGTTTCATAGGAGTAGGCCGTCAAGCATTATGTAAATTTATGTTAGTACCAGTAGCTACTGGTTCTTCTCATTTCCTCGGCTTCCTCGAAGACTTAAGCTCCAAAAGCAGGCTATTTAGCCGCAATCACGTAGTCAGTCTGTCTGTCCTTGTAGTGTACACATCTTTTATTGATTTTTTGAGTCACTATTACGATGTCTGTATGAAATGTCAATAGTTTAAGTGTTACATACTGTAGTTACTTATCTGGTTGCTTGGGAAGTCCAAAATATCTGTGTAGTATTTATTATAATAGCTACTCGATGTTACTTCGTCCACACCAGTTGATAAAAAACAATAGGTATTCTCTGCACCCAGCTTCTACGCCAAAACTTATATCTTCCAAAAGATCATCTTCCACAATCCGTTCGTAGACCCGTACTACAAAAACACCAGTTTACTTTTTCGTTTAATTACATTTTTTTCAGAAACTGGGTTTTTAGGGTGGAGGTTGTGATTAACCAAAAGAGACGGTCGTGCACCCCTCTATGGCTTCAGTCGTGTAGTCTCGTACAATCCTCCTCCTGGCTTATTTGTTGTGCATCACTCTTCCCGTAGCTCCCTTATTGTAACTGTGGGTCCTAACCATAGAACTCGAATAGCATTGGCACCGCTCATCCTGAGTGCTCTTTGAACCAATGCCGCCTAGTTTGCTTCCTTACCTTCAACATCCTACAGTTTGTATTTGTGTAAACTTTCAAGTTATCCTGTATTTTTTTTTCTGGGGGTGTTTGCATTGAGTATGCTCGTATTTCTACCATTGCAACCGTGCGAGTTGGTTGCAACAACGCCAGACTTTCTGTGGATTTCCTAACACAGTTGGAAGCTTGGTGAATATTCAAGTGCCGTTGCCGTTGATTGTTCTTAGTTGTCCCGTGGTCGCCTTTCGTTCGTGGATGTTACATTTTACGTCACTAGGAAATTTGAACACAACTTTTCGATTACTCTTCATTGCAAAGTTAATCATTCCACTGTTTGCCTACTGTTCATTATCTACTGCAAGAAAATTATTTACAGGGTATTTTTTCATTATGCGTACGCATTTCAACCATAGGTTGAAAACCTAAAGATAAATAGGTTTTCATTAATGATGAAATGCCCCAAACTCGTTAGTTTTCGAATTATAATGCCTTAAAGAAATTTAAAGCTTTAAGTAGGATACTACGTGCGCGCCAATTTTAGCGCTAATTTTGATAGTTCATCACATTTTCGACCTCACCAAAGCATTTTACATTGTTTTTGCAATAAAAACTGTAAGTACTTCATGGTTAGGACAGATATCTGTAATTTCAAACTTAGCATTCAACGTAAACACCCAACTCTATGACGAACACTACGTTGCCAGAGTTTACATCCGTGTCGTTTCCAAAAAAATGCAAGGGTTGCTGCCACCAGGTTTTGGACCTTGTATACAATTTTCAGAGTGGTTCATGCAGCAGCGAGCAAGAGATCCCGATTTCTCCACGCTGATTCTGTTTGCAGATGAAGCGTATTTCACTCGCGACGATGTTTTTAACATTGACAATAATCATCATTGGGCTGAAGCTTAATAATCTTCACGTCATTCACCCAAATAATTATCAACATCGATTAAGTGTAAACGCATGGGCAGGAATGTGGTCGGAAAATGTGCTGAACGATCAAAATTAGCGCTAACATTGGCGCGCACATAGTATCCTGCTTAAAGCTTTGAATTTCTTCATATCAATGTACAGTAACTCGAAAACTAAGGAGTTTTGGGCAGTTTATTAGTCCTGAAAATCAATTTATTTTGAGCTTTTCTACGTAGGCTATGTTTGAAATTTCTCCGCACAAAAAAGAAACACCCCGGTATATTTCTCGCAATATCTAACCTGATGCTTGCGTGTAGATCGGGAAGCCGTGCCATGTGCCCTATATCGTACTTAATACTTTCTACAGCTCACTGTCGTGAAGCGAAAACAAAGGTGTGTAGGTAATGGTACTGTGTGTCCGCGCCTCGCGGGCAGTGTCTGTTCTGGGCTCAGTGCCTGTCAGACTATAGTCGCTTGATATTGTCGTACGCTGGGGTCATAGGGTTAGGTTTGTCCACTCTATGTTGTGGGGCGCAGCGCCCCCAGGGGGACGCTGTGAGTGTTACCTTAGTCTTCCTTCGTGCCGTGTCTACTTTGTTTCCTTCCATTTCATACGGTAGTGCTGCTGACGAGGCTTTAGTGTGTTCTTCCTCTTGCTGTTCCCGTGTGCGACGATCCTGTGCCAGAACGCCATTATGCACGCCTGCCACCTTCTTGTCGTCATACCGTCCCTTGTTTCTTCGTCTGTTGGATTGCTCGTGTCATCTAGACGGAGTCCAAACCTATTCAATACAATAACGATAATAATTAATGCTGACAGGGTTGGTTTAGAGGTTTTTCCAGGCCCTGGTATAACGCCCTTGCCAACCCAGGATGCTGCTGCTCTGTGTACAGGGATTTGCTGTGTTGTTACTAATAAAGCATATTGCCTAGGCTAAAAAAAAATCCATAGCTGACTGTGTTCCCTGCTCTCATTCAATTGCTGCTCCAGTTACGGAGAATCTCTGTGCTGTCCTTCGTCTAACGTAGTACCGTACTTGAAAAAAAAATTCGTAGAAAATATCCATTGTTGCTCATCTTTAAAAATTCGAAACAGAGGCATAATTCGGACCAGAGGATATGCTAGCATAAGCTCTACAGTCTGCCTTTATGATTTAAATAGCATGTGATAGTTTATAATGTTGCCTGCTGTTGAAGATTTCGTTCATTCATGGGCTCTGCATCGAATTCATATTTTTAAAAGCATGTATTTCTCTCGATGTCCTGTTCTTCAAGCCATTAATTTACTGTATGGAGTGACTTCTGTTTCCCCTTAGCCTAATTCACTACCTACTAATTAACGAATTGTTGAAGCCGAGACGTGATGCTGGTCATTACAGCAGTTGCTGTGACCATCATGTTTGCGGTACCTAGTTGTGCATGTCCGCTGTCATGTAGCGACGAGACAAACATATTTTACAACGTCTAGCATGTCCTCTTATCAGAGTTACCGTTGACTTACTTCTTGTAGTAATGCTATGACAATAACTCTATTATCCTAGAGTGTTGTTGAACCCTTGCGTGCCTGCCATACACGTTTGTAGATGTAGCAAATAGTGCTATTTATATGGATAGTGACGTATAATTCAGGAACGAGAGGGTTCAGCAACTGCTAGTTATTCCCTTAGGGAAAAATATCTAAGATTGCTATAATTTTAATAGCAACAGTTCTCCTTATGCGATCGCATCTTTATGTTGTACCCAACAGATTTTTCGGCCGCCCCAGTAGTAGAAACCGTAAAACAGCTTCTGTGATCTCCAAAAATTTTCTTACCGTAGTAGTGTACAGCGCCCAACCTCACGCCTTGCATATCCTTCATATTTTAACACGAGAGAAACAAATTAGTGAAGGGTCAGCTTGCATTACTCAAAGATATCCGGCAATTAGTCTAGTAGTATTCCCCTCAGTGAGAGTTGATTGATTGAAAGTATTTATAAATGAGATCTGAATGTATATTAAGAGATGCATAGTATTTTAATGAAAATGTGGCTGTGCGGTCTGCAGTTTCATTCTTTGTAAGAGCTATAACCTCGGAGCTCTTACGGTATGGACAGGCAGCTCCCGGCACCAAGTGTGTCCTGGCCCACGAGACTGTGTCTGTTTAGGGTCCTCAATGCCGCTCAAGAGTGTTGTTACGTCCTCTCTGGGGGCATAGATTGGGCCATCGCCTTAGGGTTAGTTTAGTTATGTTACGGGTAGCAGCTCCCCCAGGGACACCCTATAGGGGGGTGCCTTAGCCATTAGCTAGGCCTTTAGCATATCTGTCTTTCGTGCCCACCTTGCTTCCTTCCTTCCGATTTCTTACTCCTACCTCTTACATCTGTTCTTACCTTTCTTTTCCCGGCTTGCTGTTTCCATACGCGTAGGTCCTGTGTTGGAACACCCTCGTGCATCGGTTCCACGTGTCTAGCGACATATCATATCTTTCATATGTGACTTCTTTCTTCCTCTGTGGCATCGTCTTCATGCGAAAACAGAGGCTTCAACCACTGTCTGTAACTAAGAGCGTTGTTACTTGACGTTGTGCTATGCTACGGGCAGTCAGTTGCCGCGAGAACTCTAGTATTACAGTATATCGGTGTAGTATTTACTAACTTCACCCTAGTACTCTTGTCTCGCCCATCCTATGTCTTGAAGAGTTTCGTCCCAGGAGGACCCCACAGGATAATTTAGCCTCAGTTGCGCTTTGGGGACATCTGTTTCTCGTGCCTACTCTGCTTCTTTCGTTTTCTTACTTCCACTAACCATCATTTTTCTGCTCTTTTTCTTTCTCGACTTACTGTACCTATGCGCGTTTCCAGTGTGGGAACACCCTCGTGCATGGGCTTCACATATCTCTTGTTATGCTACATGTCTCTTCCGTGTTCTATTTTGAGGCACACCGCACTTTTTGTGGAGACCTAATCTATCGCATTGTTTAAATTTAACTCTGTCTCCGATATCTTGACACGTGTCGTTCAATCTCTCATGTGTTGAAATAAGCCAAAATAGGCCAATACGCCGTCAGTGTTCTATTAACGCTTCAGTGAATTAGTTAGTTCTCGTAATGCTATTTGATACTGCAACGCTTTGCTGTTTTCCTGTAGCTAATTCATTATTCTCTTTTGGTGACAGTTTTTGGTTTACTTCAAAAGTCCTGACCACTCGTGTTCCTCGTCTCTACCCACCAAACCACTATATTCGGGATAGCCAATATAAGGAGCTAACTGCAGCTACTTTAGGACAAAGTACACCTGAATGCCTCTGTTACCTTACCGTTAGGAATCTTTTCACATACTCCCGAGGTGATGCTGGCTGAATTGCATTAATATTTTCTCAATATAAAGTCCCTTAATGAAACTGTATTTGTGTTCATCAAAATGTCCGAGCACAAGGTAGGTATGGTGTGGTTTCGCCGTAATGAAGAGTGATATATATTGATCACATCTATAGCAGTACTGTCCCGTCTCAAGCGAAATATACGGTATCGTAACGAAATACAGAAAATTTATACTGGAGTATCAGTAGATGAAGATAGGTAGTTAAATATTTGTAGCGATATCCGTAGAATTTTGCATGAAGAGTGTGACTGCTGTATCCTTTGCTCTTTATTATGATCCGTTTAAGCGCCATGCTATACTATTTGGAGTCACCCAATGGGAAAACTGAATAGGTCATCTCATTAGGCATAGCTAGTCCTTCAGCACTTCTCTCTCTTCATGTCCCTTTACTTCTTTCGTACTGCAACTGATTGTCTGTGTTGCTGTTCTTCTTCTTTGCCAAATTGCTATTCCCATCATGGGCTCGTGGTTTCACTCTCCATGCTACAAGCCCTTTCGTTCATTGTTTCTCTTCGAGCCGCAGGTGCTTCTGTAGGTAACAAGTCTGGAACTAGGAGCAACTTTATGATCATCTTCTGGGTGCTAGTAAACAGAGGTTATCGTATGTACACTACAGTACGGAACGTGAATGGCAAGCGCTAAGCCTTCAGAGAATGATATACATTTTCTGAAATTTCATCAGCAGTTCCGCCACTTCAACAACCAGCCACAACAAGATACAAGATAAAGTTTAGGCACTTCAACACGTAAATGCCAGCACACTACTGGGTCCAGATTTGCATTTGTGTGTCGCGCTGATGTCTGTGCGGAGCTCGGTACTTTTCATTGACCCCTTGTGTATATGATACGTACCTACCGGTACTGTAGTAGTGAAGTAGCTGACGCTGCTGGTTACATCGGCGAAGTCCAAGTTCAGTTATTCTCTCAATCTCCTAATGGAAATACTGTATGTACATTGTCTGAAGCCGTTTCTGTGTGTGACATTGATATTTACATAAAATTTGAGCGGAAATTGGGCCTGAAGTCTTGAAATGCCTCTGATTGCCGTAGTTACTGAGGTGAAGTTAGATATTTTTGCAACCTGGAATCAGAGTCGAAAACTGGCTGGACCCAGGAGTCTGATTCGGTGAAAATTGGCTTATTTTGTGGAGGAAAAGAGTCGGGGTGAAACATTTTTTTGGTCCTAGGAGTTAGAGTTGGACACTGGTTGGACCCAGGAGTCAGAGTCGGGCTGGGTTCTGCCGACTCTTGAACCCTGTGTATTATTGCCCTTTGCAATATAGTGGTGATAGCCCACGACTCCACTTATTATCTATATGCTATGACTGGGTATTGAAGAGTGCGCTTGGATTTATGCATTTGGGCTGGGTTGGTTTGCATCTATAATATGGTTAGGTACTGACTACCACTGTGCTGATGTAGTCATCACTGATGTTGTTTGTATGATGACAGGAGGTGTGTGCTGCTGGAGGTGGCGCGGTTCTGCAAGTACCGCTTCAGGCTCGGCTCCCAGCAGCCCTACACCTGGTACTACATCTCACAACTTGCTCGGAACAGGGTAAGTGTACTCGCTAGTTGTATATATATATATATATATATAGACTATTACGGTATTTTGTAAATTCCTGTGCGCGGTATCTATGGAGAACAGAGTAAGTTTTCAGCTAGCTATTTTATAGACCAGTATTCTGTTATTTCTTCTAAACAGTATGGCAGGCGAAAATCTGAATGTAGGATATGCAAGTGACATACAAAATTTATATATATATATATATCACTGTACAACCCTGTGGGTGGTCAGGTCAGTCCTGAAATGAATTTCGAGGGATGTTCCAGAGTAGTTTCCTTTTAGTTTTCCTTCTTCTCAGCACCCAAGCGTCTACGTTTAATAATAATAGTACAGGTTGCCTCAGTAGATAAAGGGTTGGATCATTGAATTCGGTTAGTTAAATTAGCCCATGGGGAAGAGCGTCCCAAGAGGACCCTATTTTTTTTTTTACCTTAGTCTCACCTAAGCCATTTGATTTTTTTTTTTAATTCTTAGTTCCCTTTTCATACTCCTGCTCATGATGTTTTCCTCTGCTCTTCCTCTACATTCCCGACTTTTTGTACCCTTGCACAAAGATCCAGTGTCACTTCACGCCCGTGCATGAATTCCAGGTTTCTCTCGACCTGCTAATGTCATTGATTTCTTTTTTCTTTAGATTAGAGGTAGCTACCCTAATGCTTTGGGTGGCAAAGCTTCTGCTAGAACTATTATAGCAATTAGCTATAATGATTTGGAATACTTGTTCTGCTAAGTAGCTAGGACATGATCTCTGCATCTATGTTTGTACGTACTTCATTAGCCAAAAAGTTCTGTTTTAATACCCCTCAAGGAACATAAGTTGGGCCATAGGGTTAGATTGGCTAGGTTCGCCCATCCTTTGTCAGGGAAAGTAAGTAGCGTCGAAGGGAAACCCAGAGGTTACTTTAGCTTTAGCACGGCCTTTGACGCGTCGATCTTTCTTACACACGTTGCTTTATTCCATGTTCATCTTCCTGCAAATTATATAATTATATTTAGTGTTGTTCATCCTTAACTTTGCCGACTAATCCCCGTGCCTGTTGATCCTGTGTGGGAAGAACAACATGGGTTCCACGTCTCTATTGACATAATACATGTCCCTTCCTTTTCCTCCCTTAAAACACTATGGTTGTGTCTGGAGAAGCTTACACTATATTTTCACTCACTCACTCTCGTTGAAGTGCGACAATAAAGCGCTTAAGAACAGATGGATCACACCAATATTTCGCTTCGTTTTTTAGTTGCCTTGTCAAGTTTTGATGATTGCGTGCGGAAAACGAAAGTGCTGAAGTCAGTCAGCTCTCTGTTTGTACTTGCAAGGTAATGCTAACAAATATACTCTTCGAAATTCTTTGCCAAGCCCTAGTAGATTAGCGCGAAGTATATAGTATAGCAGACGTTTACACTTATCGTATGAATGACTAGGCTAAAGAATATATTGGTATTAGGTATTAGGTATTATAAGAAGATTTAAGCCTCCCTAAATAAGTACTAAGCTCTTCTAAGAGAGGAAAAGGAAGGGACATATAGTATGTCGATACAAAAACGGGGAACCCATGCACG
>LQNS02278096.1:23581808-23592780 GCA_001587735.2 Parhyale hawaiensis | reverse complement strand
CCCGAAGGCCTAGCTAAATGGCTAAGGTAACCTACTCAAACCCCCTGGGGGCGCTACTCCCCATAACATAGGATGGGCGAACCTAACTAACCTAACCCTATGGCCTATGGCCCATCCTATGCCCCCGGAGGGGTAATATATTGGTTTATTAGGCGGGTTATGAGAGTGTTTTAGTCCCTGTATGTGCTACACAGCACCCGAATGCCATGGTGTCTCCTTGTAAACACAGCTGTGTGTGTTTGTGTTAAAATGTCAGCTGGCTTCGCATGTGTCACCAGCAAAGTCTCGATTAGCTTGTCACATTTAGAGTGACTTGGAACTCATCAAGTTGAGCACTCTACTGCTGGGTAATCTTACGCAGTAACGCAGTTGGACGCTGAGTGCTACTTCTGGAGACCAAAGCCCTCGTGTAATCGAGGGTCTGAGTTGGGTAAATAAAATCCGACTCAGGCTCCTGGATTTTGCCAATTTCCGACTCCTTGGATCCCAAAATAAACGGAAAACTCCATGAGTTTGTGATGGCGGTGTAACCTCTTGCGCAGATCATTGCCGTGTGCGACTTCCTCAACTATCTCCGCTACATCAAGAAAGGCCTCGTCAAAAGCTCAAGTAGGTATCGTCACTCCTCTCCAGCATTGACCCTATTGATCATTTTTTATATGCTATTGTAGCTCCACAAGTCAATTTTTTACGGTACCTGTAAGATCTTTGTACTATTGCCTGGGTCGGAAAAGATCCAGGATTTTTTTAATGCTAACTTTGACTGTTGCACGTCAACCTGAAGACTGCGCGCTGCGCCAGACAACTTAAGGTACGGTACCGGATCTTTTCCATCTATTCCCCACCCAGAAGTCGTCCAAAGATCTTAACCCATCCAAGGACCACGGTCGTTCCTAAAGCACGTTTCAAATACAGTACGCTACCTTTGATTATGCAAATACAATTTTTTTATTTATTTTTCAAGATAGGTGTCAAACATTTAAAATGTGAATAGTAAGTTAGTGCACAGGTAATTGTAACAATAAAAACAATTAGAGAAAAATAAAAAGGAACCATTTCCTACGTTTTGGCAACATTTGCTTATCGCACGGGGTTCTGCTGTTACGCCAGATTATGCAACATCACTCTTTAGTCAACATGGGCAAGAAAGGCGGTCTAACCGGTGAAGAAAAGATCAAAGTGACCTCGTTATTGGCTTCTGGTTAGACGACACTCGAAGTTTCCAAGGAATTACAGCGTGATCACCAATCAATTAAGGCTTACGCAATTGAAGGTAGAGGCATTCAGAAATCTCCGGATAGAGCCTCTACTAGAAAATTGACTGCTCGGGATATGCGGCTTTTGAAAGTTTCTATGGCTAGAAAAAAAATTTCTAAGAGTAAGGCGATATTTGAAGACGCTGGAGCCCCAGAACTAATCAAGAAGACAAGATGTGAGGTTTTGCAGAAGCTAGAGAAAGTGAAAAAGGCAATTAAACGACCACTTGTAACAAAAACTCATGAAGAAAATAAGGTCAAATAGGCTGAAGAGAACATGAAAACTGATTTCTCCAATGTCATATTTACTGACGAATACAGAGCCACTCTCGATGGTCCAGATGGATGGACGTCTGGATGGGTCCTCCATGACCGACCTCAACAGACACGGCTCAAGCGTCAACAAGGTGGTAAAGGGGTAATGTTTTGGGCCGGGATAGTAGGTGACACCCTTATTGGTCCATTTGAAGAGGCAGAAGGAGCTAAACTGAATGCAGAAAGGTAATGTCAGTTTCTTGAAGCCGACTTGATTCCATGGCATGATGAGCAGACTATCGCACGCAGATCCAAATTAGTATTTCAGCGCAATAACGCTCTCTCACACCGAGCACGGTACACTGCTAACTAGCTTGCGGATGGAGGATTTAAGTCAAAATGATTGTGACCTGGCCAGTGAAAAGCACCGATATAAATCCCATTGAGAACCTCTGGGCAATGATCAAAAGGAAGGTCAATGAAGGTGGTCGGCAGTTTTCGAGCAAAGTAAGCCTGTGGAATGCAGTATAAGCAGCTGCAGAGTCTATTCCACCATCTGAAATATCAAACCTGATAAAGTATGTTGATAATCGCATTTTGAAAATCATGGAAAATGGAGGGTGCCATGCTCAAAATTAATTTGTTTTGTTTACCACTACTGAACACTTATTTCAGTATTTATTGAATTATATTGGTTATAATTTCTTGGTTTTGGACGTTTTATAAAAATATTCCTGTTCACTTGTATCTATTTCCTCTTTATGACGTTTTTATTAACTTGTTTGCATAATCTGAGGTAACAGTAAAAAACTAGTAAATAAGCAAATTGTATGATAAACTTAGCAAATCGCTAAATATTTTTTTTACAAGTGCTGTTTATATTTGGAACATAGCCATGCATTTAGTTAATATTGATCGTTTAAAGTTAGACGCTTATCTTGAAAAATAAAGTAAAAAAACGTATTTGTATAATCAAAGGTAACACACTGTAATGGTAGTCCTACGAGAAACGTTTGTCCTTATAGGGTTAATCCGCGTTTAAATTGTTAAGGCCGTTGCCGTGTTGCCCGGCTAGTGTGGTTCTAGTATTTGTATAATATGCTATCATTTAGCGGTGCATCTTGCATAATATTCTCTCGTTTTGCAATACAGCTTCCAACAATTATTCAACCTTCCCGTGAAGACAAAATTAGCTTTGGACTTATTTGCAATGCATTTAATGCTCAAAGCTCCTAGGATGTCGAGCGATGTTGAAAGGAAAGCTACTAAAGAGTCAGCCTTCGAGATATCTCCTGTAGGGGGAATCATTCATAATTAGTTTGTAAATGAAGTGCACGACTGTGACTAATGTAATCTTTATGAAATTCTGCCACTTTAATGTTCTGCCTTACAGAAAGTGAATTATTGACGCATATATTTCTTGGATTGACATTCATTATACTTTTGGATTCAGTTCAGGAATGTGTACGCTCCCAGCTAGGTACTTGCACACATCTCCGTAGCCCCTGCCCAAACCATTATTTCTGGAAAAGCATTTAATTTCATCGTTGTTTATTTTAGCATTATTATCTCTTTATTTTTGATGTTGTGTTGTGAGAATATAATTCTTATAACATTTATATGTCCAAGTCTGAAAAGGCTCAATAGGCAAGACAACGTGTCTGCCGGTGTAGGGGTTGAAACCTTTGCCCTAATCGACAGTATGAGCTTATTTTGCTACTCGTGGAAAGTTTCCGTCATATCCCTCTGTTTACCTAAGTATAGTTGAGCTGTTCCAAGGAAACGGGAAACGCTTGGTCATTTTCGGACTGTAAACCTGAGCTCCGAGTGACGCGACACTTCGTTGACAGAAGAGAGACTTGAGCGACCTGGCACGTGACAGCGTAGCTCCTGAACCACCAGCAACCTACTCTTATTGTCTGCATGTCTTGTGCAGTTCACGAGATGTACTGGGAGGTGGTGAAGCTCCGGCGCCAGATGGCTGTCGCAAGGCTTGGCTTCTAGTGATGGTCTCTGCTGTGGTGGTGACATGGAGATTGGTGATCTAACCCTTGACGCTCTCCCTCGCCTGACCAGTTCATCCCTGAGCAACTTTGATTACATCCCCTGTTGTTGCAACAACTCGATCAATTTGTCTACCGTATTGATGGCTATCTTGAGCATTTGAAGTCACCTTTTGCCTGATTTTGTGCATCTTTACACAGAAATTTACGATGCCGAAATATATTAATGCTGGTGTGCAAAGTAATTCTGGGGGAGGTAATAATAAAAGGATCAGCAGGGCTGGTGCTGCTGTCTCTCTTATGATGGGAGACTATCTTGATTTTTTCTTATTTATCATTTTTAGTGCCCGTGTGTCCTGCAGATGTGGCTGCTATACAGGTTAGAGTGTCCGACAGCCGAAATTGAGTGCTACCTAGAAGTGATATATTGGCAGCTAATGAATGTTTTGTAACCAACGTGAAACCGAAAGTGCTGTGTGCAGAAAGCTACACGAATTCTTAACTAACGTGTGCATTTTGTTGAGTTTGCATTGATAGGGTCATGTACAGCCAATTTTGTAGAACAATAGTGGAGATTTTAGAAGCCGTCGTACCGTCATCTTGATCGAAAATTTATGTTTTTATGTAAGTGCCGAACTCCATTATTCTATTGCAGTAAATAGAATGATGAGGTACGTAGGTACGTTAAAATCTGGATGACACCGTTTTGGTGTCGATGCAAATGGCGCTTTTTTGCGACTTACTAGTTTTCCCAGCTACTTTTTGTTGGGTAAGCTATTTTGGTGAAGTTGATTTTTTATTATTGTAATAATAATAATAATTAGTATTATAATACACCAAACCAGGTAGGCTACGTTACAACCTTGAAACAGAGCCTTGAAGTACACTGTGACCTTGGACTTGAATAGCGTTATGTGGTGCCTGGTGTACCCGCCGTCCTGTAAGGATCTCCGGCGGGGTGTAGGCGAAACCACCGAAGGGCTAGCACACCATTAATAGTGCTGCTACTATGATCAGTGGCTTGCTCCGCAGCATACCTCTGCTCTCCAGAGCCTAGAGGTGCTCTAGTGCCGTGCCATCGACAAATTGTTCACGGGAACGCTGAGTTTATCTTGATGTCCACCGACAAATTACATACTATGCTAGTGCTGTGCAGAATCGCCATCATTTAGGCCCATACAATTGCTAGTCAAACCAGCGTAAGCAGTCCTTTAGGGGCGGGAGTGAATTGAACGCAGTAAGGCAAATCTAATCTATTAATTAATGCACTTCTAGTATTCGAATACAAATATAATTTTGTCGATTGAGACAAGTTATACCACGCTCAAGTGAGATTTGGCAAAATTGCTTGGCGTTCTTAGCCAGGCCAATCGGACTCCTTACGCTGGTTTGACTATAGCTGTCGTGATAAATCATTTCAATTCCAAGCCGACCTAAGGTGACGGTGTAGTAGATCTAGCTTGTCTTGTTCCATTGGTGTACACATATGCATCCCATAGGTGCACCGGACGCAGTAATGCTACCACGCGTTCACCGGTACGTGTTGGAAATGTCCCGTTGCGTGCTCCTCACTGCAGCACCAACGAAGCACCCGCCGGCGAAGTGTGCGCATTTTGCATCTTTACCATCAGTTAAATCTCAAAACCACTCGACTTGATGTACATTCAAATTAAGATCATACATTGGGACATGCAGCCTATAAATTTGGATACCTGAAATACTCTTTCTGTCCGTAGTTTGAAATATGAATAATATGAACTTACAGCGCTCAGCTGCAAGACGAATTTGCTGGAACTGTGTGCGTCGTGATGTCGCTTTCTTATGAGTTTTCAAATAATACTTTTCAAAAAAATCGTCGATACAATAGCATATACTCAAGCTAGTGAATCGTTGAAAAAAATATACGTCAGGCATCGCGAACTTTACTCTGCAAAGACCAAAGCATTTCCGTATTCTCGAATCACAGACATCACTGAAGATCCCATACTCAGTTGTACTGATATAAGCCTTTGGCTTACGGGAGTAATACTCCCTCATAGCAAGCGAATAATATGGCTCACTTACTGTTATTACCAAGCAAATACTCTTCGCAATAAACACTCCCAGCTGATCTTATCTTACTTAATATTTAATTTCATTTACGCTTCCGCAGTTGAATGCATGGCTTGTCTCGCACTTCCTGCTTCAATTCTTTTCTCCTTCGTACTCTACTGAATATTTTATTTCCTAGAGCTGGGCACGACCTTCTCTTATTTTTTTAGCTATCCCAGTACCCAAGGTATCAGCATGCTCACGTTCTGCGCTCACACTTCTTGAATCGCTGGTTTGAGACCAACCCAGGCACGCGAGTTCTTTGCTGATCCGGATGTGCTGACTCGGCAGTGGTGGGTATGCAGGACGCCGTCGGGGTACTTAACTTACTCAGAGAGAGGAGGGTAGGGGGGCGCGGGTCAGTTGAACCTTCCATCAATATCCATTAAGTGCAGCCGCACTTACCCCTCTGGGGCCAGTGAGCCTATATCCGCAGCGCAAACCAGTGCGTGTGGGTTTCCCATTTAAGGATGCGGTTAAGTTGACTCTACCTTTACTCTACAGTTCTTTCTTTGAAGTTCTGTGCCTGATTCAGTTGCTGCCGGCTTCAATGGCGGTGGACCTGTTACCCTTTTGGTTATTGCAAAACTGATATAATTACTTAGTTTTCGCAGCTTGGCCGCATCGCTGACAGTTTCCATTGCGGTTTTTTGTAAAGATAAGGTCTTCTAAGCTAAAGAAAGGGGCCAGTCTTGGTCTAAAAGTTTCCGCCTGCCGACGGTCGAAGGCTCTCTGGACCCCAATTTTCCCTCGAAATATATGCAGGACGGGAATTGCAGGCATTATGACCGCCTCAGTTCTGCTCTTTTTCTTTTTGTCTCGTGCTAAATTTGCTGTACTCGTGCTCAGCGCCCTTGTCTGAAAATGCCTGTTAGTTTTGGCCTTCTTTTTTCTTGACAACCTTCATGTCCACTCTGTGTTTCTGCGGATGCATATCAGAGATATATACTTCGTGGTACCTTCCACGTGACTTGTTGTTTGTTGTAATTCTTTCAGAATGTGGCCGATACGTATCTACTATGGTCCAAACTAACCCTTCCTCTTCCTATGTCCAGTACTGAGTACTTGGTGCTCGCAATATATTGGCCCTTTCATGATTCCGTAGCTAATAACACAAGCATATTCATAATCGTAGTTAGTCCTCTTCCAAATTAACCCTACAAAGTGATTATTGATGTCTTTTATTAGTGTCGGCGTACAGCAAATATGTCAATCGTTTAGTGAAGTTATTTCTAAAGCAGCGGCTTGTTGGGCACCGTACGACACTCTCTGGATATCGTCAGAAACTTACCTTCTGCCCTCTGCTGTTCTCTCAATGAACTGGCATACTTTGGAATAATGTCTTAAGGGGCTGCTCGGCGAAGGTAGTTTGAGAAATCCGCTATTTTATCTTTTTTTTTTTTTAATTGGATTCGTTGCAATTGACATTCCTTGAATACGTATGCGTGTCTGCCATGTGGGAAGCCGGTCCCATTCTGATAACAGTGGTTTTTTATTGAGGCCACTCTTGGTCATGTGAAAAATTGAAACAGGCTTGAGTCAATGGAATAGTCGATTTAAGCATTATCTAGCACTTTTCACCCGTTAAAAGGAATTATATGATACTCCGATGTACTTAGATATGGGTTGGTTCTTGTGTCGAGGAACTTTAGATAGGGTGGACAGTGGTCCATAGGGTTAGGTCAGTTTGGTTTGCCCATCCTAGGCTATGGGAAGCAGCGCCCCCAGAAGGACTCTAGTGGGTACCTTAGCCTCAACTAGGCCTTTGGTACGTCTTTCCTTCTTGCTCACTTCGCTGCTTTTTATTTTCATGCCACTCAATATAACTGCCATGAACAAAAATTCTGCCCACTGTACGCAGTTTTAAAATAAAAATTAAGGCGAAAACTAACGATCTAAAAAACATATTTACTGATACTGATTCCAGATTGCTGATGATGGCCGAAGAGCCGAAACGTTCATTTTTAATATAGACTACCTAGCTTATCAGCAAATATGTTTTTTAGATCGTTAGTTTTCACCTTAATTTTTATTTTAAAACTCTGGAAAGCAATACAACCTAATATCATTAACTGTACGCAGTTGTTGCATATGTCATTTCTGCAGCGATTTTACAGACTAGCCGCTCTACTGTTAGGTTTGCTGTAAAATGTCGCCGTCGACTGTTGTTATAAGCTACCATATGCGTTAGTTTTAGTGTCATACACTCTATAAAATTAATATAAATTATAACTATATTTTAGGGAAATTATTTTTAACGAATGGGTCGCTTGAAAAAGTGCAATTATATCAGGTAATTTGGCTGCCCTTGGTGACAGTAGCGGTTCACTTGAGATACTCAGGTGTGAGGCAGCACCGTGGAAGGAAAATATCCATACGTACTCGTGTGCCAGCATTTTCGACCTCTTCTTTAGTCTTACTTTTCACAGTGTCGTTCGTTGTCTTTCATAGCCACCCCTTTGGAAGCTTGAGTCATGTCATCGGTTAATGGTTAGATGAGTTGGGTTTCGTCTATCCTATGTCAAGGGGAGCAGCGCCTGCAAGAGGACCCTGGTAGGTCACTAGAGCTATGACGTGGATATTCAGGACATCTGTCTCGTGCCCACTTTGCTTCCTTCTGTTGTCGTGCTCCTACTGATCAATCTTTGTTTTGTTTTCCTTTTCTTTCCCGACTTGCTGTTTCCATGCCCATTGATCCTGTGCGGGAACACCCTCATGCATGGGTTCCACGCGTCTATTGACATTCTATGCGTCCCATGTTCTTTCCTCCGGAATTACGTATTTGTACGGAATCGGAGGCTTAAACCTTTGACTGTAATAATAATAGGATGAGCTGATGTCGTCCATGCTATGTTGTGGAGACTCGCAGCCCAGGGACCTGATAAGTTACCTCCGTACTGTACGTCCCTTGTTGTTTCCTCTGTTAGATCTCCTTTGTAGTGGAGACGGAAGCACTATGGAGCTACTCAATATTGAACTCGCTATTACAATGCGTAAGACATCATTTTGCTGTTGGTGGGGATGCTCAAACTTACAACCTAATGATATTAATAATAGCTCTCTCTTATATTGTAAAACATTGCTCTAATTCATTGCATGTATTCTGTTGAATAATTTGACTTATATTAAGATATGCCGTATATTAATTACTCGTTGTGTATGCTTGCATATTTTATTCTTGATTCTACTGGCAGATTTTTTCTGCTCCTCTTCTCTCTCGACTTGCTGTCCTAATGTGTTGTAATCCTTTATGCTTACGTTCCTTGATTTGCTTTTCCTATATTCCTTTGCATGTATGAATGACTTTTATCATGGATAGGGAAACAAGCGCCCCATCTGATGTTCTATTGTTTCTGCTCCCAAGTGCCGTGATGTCGATGCCCGTGAGCCGACCTCACGCTTCTCACTGCCTCCCTGCAGTGCAGCCCATAACGGGTGGGAGCTGAAACCCCTCGGCCCTCTTCTGTTTCTGTCTTTTTTTATTTACATAAGGTAATTCCTAAGAGTCGCTCTGGAATTGATCTTTTCTAATACGGTCTTCCTCCCTCTTTCATATCTTGTAGCGTATCACATTGAGAAGGAGATGTACGTGTAGTTTGCTCTGACGATGTGCCTGCAGTATTTCTTTCGTTGTCTTGGCTCACACAGTTTATTTGTGCTGTGGACTATTTTGTCCATCATTTAATATTGTGTATACGGCGCGACGTGCTGACAGGCGCTAATAAGCCTTATCCTTCCACCACTACTTGGCGCGATGCGGCTTAGAATTGCTGCGCGAGCAAACCAATCACACAACTGCTTTACTAATACTAAGTGAAATGTTCTACCATCAATATTATCATTATTACCATCAATTCTATCATCAATAGCGCGGTCATATATCATCAGTGTAATTTCAATTATAGTGTTCTATTCATCTATTGACTTAGCAGACTGAAGTCAGTGGCTTCAGAATTTAGATATCCCCTGAAATTTTATAATCTGATTATTAGTTGAATTGGCCTAGTCGGTCTGGCCGAGCTGACTCGTAGCCTGAAGAAGACGACAGCAGACACCGGCTACCCCACAGATCCAAGACCCCTACAGTGTTGTGTTGGAGGCCGTGTGTGTGTGTGTGTGTGTGTGGGTTGGGCACGCCCACCGTAGTGTATTTCTTCTTTTCATTGCGCCTTTTTCCCGCCAGTAGGTTGTAGCGCACTCGGCCAACTGCGACTTTCCGACAGGAATGCCGAGGTAAGACATTCATACACTGAGGTGACATAATAAACTGAGTCTCGCTGCTTGGATCGCGTCATATGACGTGGGTGCGGTGGTGAAACTGGGGACATAATAATAATTCTATGTATTTAGTTTAGTGATGGGGCGAATATACGCATCCGCGGAACATGCGCACCTTTTATGACATCCGCATCTGCGTCTGCTAGGATAGTAACATCCGCAATCGCATTCACGGATGTCAGAACTGTAAAATCCGCTAAAGATCGGCAGCAAAGGAGGCGCGGATGTGCAGGTTTATCACTGTACACAAAACTCATCCACAGTGCAAGCGCTGTCCCTGTCAACAAAGTACCATCCAAGTTTTCTTCCCAAGTGTGTACAAACTGTCGTCGTGAGAGGGTGTGTTTGTGGTGGGGCGAATATCCGCATCCGTGGAACAGCCGCACCTCTTTTGCACATCTGCGGATGTCGAGATGGTAACATCCGCAATTGCATCTGCATCTGCGGATATCTGAACGCTTAAAAATCCGCATCCGCGGATGTCCAAAAAAAAATGACATCCGACCCATCACTAGTTTAGTTCTTATAGGCTTTCTTTTACGTCCTTCGGTCTTTTGTTTTTTATTCGTTCCTGAACAACCCTTGCAGTTTTTTAATTTTATTGTTTCTGCCAAGTAACACATCTATAATTCAGATCAATATACTTACATGCATTAGTACTTTCTTGTGAGTTTTCTTGCGGCCTCATTAGCTTGATGCACTGCTCTCATACTGTTACATTAAAGCTGCACTCAGAGAAATGCTGGCGTTTTTTGATGCACTTCTTTGCATCAAATTATTCGCATTATTGTCATAAAACTGAGACTCGCAAATACATCATAAAAGTGCAGAATGCATCATCATGACACACTTTTAACTCTACGGTTAAAATGTTCATCCTCTATTATCTTTTATACGGTAAATGCTCGTGAACGAACCTTTCCTTTTGCCTTAATTGTAAACTATAGAACTTCCGTTAGTGATTTGTTTGGGCATCACGCACCCAAGGATCCTGAGTGCCTTCTCCGCAGGGGATGTAGCATCTGGCCGCAGTTCCTGCTGAGAAGGTTAGTTTTGTAAAGTTAGGTAGGTTCTCTATATTTCCTTTCT
>LQNS02278096.1:23530721-23548687 GCA_001587735.2 Parhyale hawaiensis | reverse complement strand
TGTGTTAACCACAGGCTCATGCGCCGCTAGGGCACGGGATTTGTCTCATTTTATACATTATAAAGTAGATGTAAGGAGAAAATTATTATTTTACATATAGTATATGCAATTCAGAAAGAAAAAGGTAGAGCCCGTAGTTGACGATAACATTTATCGTAATGGATTCATCACACTTTGTGGTAGAGGTCGCATCTGATAAGAAAATTCATTAGGGCATTTCTATTAAATCAGCCGCTGCTTGCACGACTGCCCAACGCCTCACTACGCGTGGAAAACGGCTCGGTGTGCACTATGCTTTAATCTAAGGTATCCTATGGAGTGTTTACAAAGTAACCTAGAATAGTAGGTATGACGAAATAAGCGAGTCTACGGAAGCATATGAATTGTTGAAAGGAACGACGCTTTCGTTTGACACAGTAAAGCCAACATGAATGTTACGCCTGAAATATAGTCCACATCTTAAAACATGCCTAGTCGATAATTACGCATCTTGGCACACAGTATAATCACAAACCATTATTTCATTGCTCAGTTGTAGAATATAATTACAGGTAGTCTAGTACAGAGCTAAAACAATTATTTATAAGTCCCCGATGTGAATAAAATGAACGTCGCTAGAGCAATCAATTAATTCCACTTATCCATCGTTATGATTACAAATACCCAGTGACGCGTTATTTTTGAACTATCTGTTTACTGTGAATGTAAAGTAAGCAGCAGAGTACATACAACAGTGGACTACTAATGTAAACTAATTGACATACATTGCATCATTCAATAAATCCATCTCTCGACTCTACTATAGAATAAAACAACCAAACGCTTCACTCCATTCAGATCAACTCTCACCACTGATTTTGCCACGACTTGAGAAGACAGCAGTTCGATGGAACAGAAGTGCCACCAATCATTCAACAAACACGCAGGTAATGTATCATTAACACTTTCACCAGGGTATCCTAGACGAAAAACAAGCCGCTACAGCTCCGACTGTGATCTCTGGGGCTAACAGGTTTCCGATTCCATGCACCCACAAACCTGAGACGCTGAAACCCCAACTTAAACTGCATCTCTTGCAGGGTGGGACAGGAAGCATAAGGTGCATGTGGCGAAAGCGTCTACACGTTAACCCTTTAGTTCCAGGCTATGACAGCTCGGTACCTAGGATTTTCTACAGTAGGATGCAATAGGACAAACACCTTCGTAGAACCGTATACCGGGCTTTGTAAAAGTCCTGGCCTGTTTTAATAATTTGCCATCCGAAGTTCGTAAAAGCTTTGTTTATAATGAAATAAAACAAGCTTTGTAATGTATTAGTTTATTATGATCTAAACAACATTGCTATTCAATAGGACCTCCATTGGTAGCAATGACACGCCCTAATCGTGGTCGGAAGTCCTTACACACATTACGGATGTAGTCCTTCCTCATCTGGGCCCAAGTGCGGTTCACAGAGGCTTTCAGCTCTTCAATGTTGTTGTGGCGATCTTTGCATGCTTTACTTTCAATATGCGGCCACACGCTGTAGTCCAGAGGATTGAGTCTAGGCGACTGTGAGGGCCAGAAAGTCATGTTTTGGCTCATCCAGTTTTGGACGGCTTTCGATGTGTGCTATGGTGCACCATCTTGCTGAAACACTTAATCTCCATCTTTGACGATTTTTCTGATCCAAGGATGAACTTTTGTGGCATATATCCCTGTATTCAGCCGGTGTCAACCTGTAACCGCCCTTGAACCACACTGAAGACATCTTCTCTCCAATGAAGGCCACAACGCCAAGCATCATTACAGAGGCCGGATGCTTTGTTGCGGAGACATAACTAACATCAGAGATGTCTTGGCCAAAGCTCACAACTCGATCGTTGTGTTTGTTGAAGACAGGATCCACGGTGAAGGTCTTCTCATCTGAGAAAATGATGATTCGATTTCCATGACTATTCAAGTCGTTAAGAAGGCGGGAACATCGACCGCTCTTGGCGCTTTTTAACCATGTCAGCAGTTAGCAGCGGTCTTTTCTGACGCTTCAAGCTCTTTCCACCTTCACTCTTTACATCTCTTGACACAGAAATCTTTTCCTTCTTCGCAAATTCAGTCATTTTGAGTTTTGGATCATTTTCAAAGGCTCTTCGAACATTCTTCCGTTGAATAACTTGTGGTCTGCCTGAACGTGGTCGATCTTTGAGGCTTTCATTATTCTCAAGGCGGTTTTCGACCAGTTCCACTGTTGACAAACTGACATTTTGCAACGTAACAATGTCCGCCTTCTGGTGACCCGCGCAAAGGAGAACCGCTATCTTTATCCTCTTTGTTTCTATTACCAACAATGTATAAAAATGAGCACTGTTACCAGTTATTATATTATCTGAAATAGTTTAGGAATGAGTCATTGTCAATAAATTTTACCAAGTCATTGAAATGAGTTTCACACTTTGAAAATATAAATCAGGTCAGGACTTTTGCAAAGCCCGGTATAGTAACACAACCTAGTTAAAATAAGATTAGGAGGCAAGTCACAACAATCACATACGCTCTCCTACAGCAAGTACTCTCCACACTGAGAAAAATTTGGATGCATAAGGGTGTTTCACAGAGAAGAATTTGGACGCACGTAGGTGCTTTATGCGTTGTTTGGTGAGTCATCGCAACAGATACTGTAGTCACAAAATCTTATACTGACAAAAAGAAAGCGACAAAAAACTTCGCAGTTTTGTTACGCGCAGGAGCAAGTCGCGGTTTCATACTACCATGCAGATCACTACTGTAGTTCAAAGTATCATTTCTTCAGGTGTTACCGGTTTTCGATGCCTCTTAGTGCATCATCGGCTTGTCCCAAGAAACCGAAACCCGGAATTGCATCATCATGACATCCAACTAACTTTACTAGTACGATAATAATAATCTATCATTATCTCGAATAGTGGATACTTACGTAGACTTTATTTTGCCTCAATTATTCCATAGTTTTGACGGCATTGCAGGGGCAGTGCGCGGAACAGGAGATGAAGTCTGTGGTGCGGAGGAATGGAAACTCTTTCGTCGGTTAATTTCGCTTCTCGGATTGTCACACTAGCGGAAGTTCTAAAGTCTACAATTAAGGCAAAAGACAAGGCTCGTTCAAGTCCATTTACCGTATAAAAGATAACAGATGATGAGTACATTAACAGTAGAGTTAAAGTGTGTCATGATGACGCATTCTGCACTTTTATGAGGTATTTGCGAGTCTCAGTTTTATGACAACAATGCATATAATTTGATGCAAAGAAGTGCATCAAAAAACGCCAGCATTTCTCTGAATGCAGCTTTAGTGTAACGGTATGAGAGCAGCGCATCAAGCTAACGAGGCCGCAAGAAAACTCACAAGAAATTACTAATGCATGTAAGATTTATATGAAGTATAGATGAGTTACTTGGCAGAAACAATACAACTTAAGAACTACAAGGGTTGTTCAGGAACGAATTAAAAACAAAAGGCCGAAGGATGCCAAGGAAAGCCTATCAGAACTAAATTAGTGATGGGTCGAATATAATTTTTTGGACATCCGCGGATGCGGATCTTTAAGCGTTCAGATATCCGCGGATGCAGATGCAATTGCGGATGTTACCATCTCGAGATCCGCAGATGTGCAAAAGAGGTGCGGATGTTCCACGGATGCGGATATTCGCCCCACCACAAACACACCATCTCACGACGGCGCTTTGTACAACACTTGGGAAGAAAACCTAGATGGTGCTTTGTAGACAGGGACAGCGCTTGCACACATTTCAATCCAAATGAGAATTTGCAGTTTTCAGCTCTATGGATGAGTTTAGTAAACAGTGATAATCCTGCACATCCGCGCCACCTTTGTTGCTGATCTTTAGCGGATTTTACAGTTCTGACATCCGTGGATGCGGACGCGATTGCGGATGTTACCATCTTAGCAGATGCGGATGTCATGAAAGGTGCGGATGTTCCGCCGATGCGTATATTCACCCCATCACTAAACTAAATAAAATTATTATTAGATCCCAGGTTTTACCACCGCACCTACGCCATACGACCTGATCCAAGCAGCGAGACTCAGTCTATTATGTCGCCTCAGTGTATGAATGTTTTATCTCGGCATTCCTGTCGGAAAGTCAACGTTGGTCAGTGCGCTACTACTGGCGGGAAAAGGCGCAATGAAAAGAAGAAATACACTAGGGTGGACGTGCCCAACCCAACCACACACACAGCTCCCAACACAACACTGTAGGGGTCTTGGATCTGTGGGTAGCCGGTGTCTGCTGTCGTCTTCTTCAGGCTGCGAGTCAGCTCGGCCAGACCGACTAGGCCAATTCAATCAATGTTCAGATCATAAAATTTCAGGGGATGTCTAAATTCTAAAGCCATTGGCTTCAGTCTGCAGAGTCAATAGATGAATGCAGCACTGTAATTGAAATTACACTGATGGTAAATGGCAGCGCTATTGATAGTAGAATTGATAATAATAATGATAATATTGATGGTAGAACATTTCACTCAGTAGTATTAGCAAAGGAGTTGTATGATTGGTTGGCTCGTGCAGCAATTCCAAGCCGCAATTTGCGCCAAGTAGTGGTGCAACGATAAGGCTTATTAGCGCCTGTCAGCACCTCGCGCAGTATACACAATATTAAATGATGGACAAAATAGTCCGCAGCACAAATAAACTGTGTGAGCCAAGACAACGACAGACATACTACAGGCACATTGTAAGAGCATACTACACGTACACCCCCCTCTAAATGTGATACGCTACAGGATATGAAAGAGGGAGGAAGACCGTATTAGAAAAGATTAATTCCAGAGCGACTCTTTGCAATCACCCTACGTAAATAAGAAAAAGACAGAAACAGAAGAGGACCGAGGGGTTTCAGCTCCCACCCGTTATGGGCTGAACTGCAGCGGAGGCAGTGAGGAGCGTGAGGTCGGCTCACGGGCATCGACAAAACGGCACTTGAGAGCACAAACAATAGAACATCAGATGGGGCACTTGCTTCCCTATCCACGACAAAAGTCAATCATACACGCAGAGGAATATAGGAAAAGTAAATCAAGGAACATAAGCATAAAGGATTACAACACATTAGGACAGCAACTCGAGAGAGAAGAGGAGCAGAAAAAATCTGCCAGTAGAATCGAAAATAAGATATGAAAGCATACACAAAGAGTAATTAATATACGGTATATCTTAATATAAGTCAAATTATTCAACAGAATACATGCTATGAATTAGAGCAATGTGTTACAATATAAAAGAGAGCTAATATTAATATCATGAGGTTCTAAGTTTGAGCATCCCCACCAACAGCAAAATGATAAGTCTTACGCATAGGGATAGAGAGTTGAATATTGAGTAGCTACTTAGTGCTTCCGTCTCCACTACAAAGGAGATCTGACAGGTAAAAACAAGGGACGTACAGTACGTAGGTAACGTATCAGGTCCCTGGGCTGAGACTCTCCACAACATAGCATGGACGACCTTAGCTCATCCTATCATTAGTCTCATTATTATTATTACTACAGTCAAAGGCTTAAGCCTCCGATTCTGTACAAATACGTAATTCCGGAGGAAAGAACATGGGACGCATAGAATGTCAATAGACGCGAGGAACCCATGCATGAGGGTGTTCCCGCACAGGATCAATGGGCATGGGAACAGCAAGGGAAAGAGAAGGAAAACAAAACAAAGCTTGATCAGTAGGAGCATGACAGCAGAAGGAAGCGAAGTGGGCACGAGACAGATGTGACCTACCAGGGTCCTCCTGCAGGCGCTGCTCCCCTTAACATAGGATGGACGAAACCCAACTCATCTAACCATTAGACTAACCAATAACATATCCCAAGTTTCCAATGGGGTGGCTATGAAAGACAACGAACGACACTGTGAAAAGAAAGACTAAAGAATAGAGCGAAAATGCTGGCACACGAGTACGTATGAATATTATCCTTCCACGGTGCTGCCTCACACCTCAGGATCTCAAGTGAGCCGCTACCATCACCAAGGGCAGCCAAATTACCTACCTGATATAATTGCACATTTTTAAGCGACCCATTCGGTTAAAATAATTTCCCTAAAATACAGTATAGTTATAATTTATATTAATATTATAGAGTGTATGACGCTAAAAATAACGCATATGGTAGCTCATAACAACAGTCGACGGCGACATTTTACAGCAAACCTAACAGTAGAGCGGCTAGTCTGTAAAATCGCTGCAGCAATGACATATGCAACAACAACTGCGTACAGGGGGCAGAATTTTTGTTCATGGCAGTTATATTATGCAGCAATAGCAGCATGAAAATAAAAAGCAGCGAAGTGAGCAAGAAGGAAAGACGTACCAAAGGCCTGGTTGAGGCTAAGGTAACCAATAGAGTCATTCTGGGGACGTTGCTTTCCATAGCCTAGGATGGGCAAATTAAACTGACCAAACTCTATGGACCACTGTCCACCCTACCTCGACACAAGAACCAACCAAAATCTAAGTACATCGGAGTATCATATAATTCCTTTTTAAAGGGTGAAAAGTGCTAGATAATGCACAAGTCGACTATTCTATTGACTCAAGCCTGTTTCAATTTTTCACATGACCAAGAGTGCCTCAATAAAATCCACTGTTATGAGAATGGGGCCGGCTTCCCACATGGCAGACAGGCATGCGTATTCAAGGAATGTCAGTTGCAATGAATCCAATTCCAAAGAAAATGACAAATGAAATAGCAGATTACTGAAACTACCTGTGCCGAACAGCCACTTAAGACATTATTCCAAAGTAAGCCAGTTCATTGAGAGAAAGCAGTGTGGCAGAAGGTAAGTTTCTGACTACATATCCAGAGAGTGTCATACGGTGCCCAACAAGCGGCTGCTTTAGAAATAACTTCACTAAACGATTGACACATTTGCTGTTCGTCGACACTAATAAAAGGCATCAATAATCACTTTGTAGGGTTAATTTGGCAGAGGACTAACTTCGATAATGAATAAGCTTGTGTTATTAGCTACGGAATCATGAAAGGGTCAATCTATGGCGAGCACCAAATACTCGGTACTGGACATAGGAAGGGTTAGTTTGGACCACAGTAGATAGGTATCGGCCACATTCTGAAATAATTAAAACAGAAAACAAGTCACTTGGAAGGTACCACAAAGTATTGTAAAGTACATGTCTCTGATATGCATCCACAGAAACTAGCAGAAACACAGAGTGGACATGAGGGTTGTCAAGAAAAAAGAAAGCCAAACTAGCAGGCATTTCTAGGCAAGGGCGCTGAGCACGAGTACAGCAAGTTTAGCACCAGACAAAAAACTGATGCGGCCATAACTCCTGCGCTTCCCGTCCTGCATGTATTTCGAGGGAAAATTGGGGTCCAAAGACCCTTAGACCTTCTGCAGGCGGAAACTTTTAGACCAAGACTGACACCTTTCTTTAGCTTAGAAGACCTCATGTTTACCAAAAACCGTAATGGAAACTGTCAGCGATGCGGTCCAGCTGCGAAAATTAAGTAATTATATCAGTGTTGCTAACCAAAAGGGTCACAGGTCCACCGCCATTGAAGCCTGCAGCAACTGAATCAGACACAATGAACGTAAAGGTAAAGTCAACTTAACCGCATCCTCAACTGGGAAACCCACATGCACTGCTTTGTGCTGCGGATATAGGCTCACTGGCCCCAGAGGAGTAAGTGCTGCTGCAGCCGACCACGGGTCATCAGGAACTACGGCATCATTTTTATGCAAGGTTCAAATGACCCCGGGCCACCTTACCCTCCTCTCTCTGAGTAAGGTAAGTACCTCGACGGCGTCCTGCATACCCACCACTGCCGAGTCAGCACATCCAGATCAGCAAAGAGCTCGCGTGCCTGGGTTGGTCTCAAACCAGCGATTCAAGGAGTGTGAGCGCAGAACGTGAGCATGCCAATACCTTGGGTACTGGGGCAGCTAAAAAAAAATAAGAGAAGGTCGTGCCCAGCTCTAGGAAAGAAAGTATTCAGTATGAGTACGAAGGAGAATAGAATTGAAGCAGGAAGTGGGAGACAAGTCACGCATCCAACTGCGGAAGCGTAAATGAAATTAAATATTAAGTAAGATAAGATCAGCTGGGAGTGTTTATTGCGAAGAGTATTTGCTTAGTAATAACAGTAAGTGAGCCATATTATTCGCTTGCTATGAAGGGAGTATTACTCCCGAGTGCCAAAGGCTTATATCAGTAAAACTGAGTATGGGATCTTCAGTGAAGTCTGTGATTCGAGAATACGGAACTGCTTTGGTCTTTGCAGAGTAAAGTTCGCGATGCCTGACGTATATTTTTCTCAACGATTCACTAGCTTGAGTATATGCTATTGTTTGACTATTTTTTTTGTAAAGTATTATTTGAAAACTCATAAGAAAGCGACATCACTACGCACACAGTTCCAGCATATTAGTCTTGCAGCTGAGCGCTGGAAGCTCATATTATTCCGATTTCAAACTACGGACAGAAAGAGTATTTCAGGTATCCAAATTTATATGCTGCAAGTCTCAATGTATGATCTTAATTTGAATGTACATCAAGTCGAGTGGTTTTGAGGTTTGAACGATAGTAAAGATGCATAATGCGCACACTTCGCCGGCGGGTGCTTCGTTGGTGCTGCAGTGAGGAGCACGCAATTGGACATTTCCAACACGTACCGGTGAACGCGTGGTAGCATTACTGCGTCCGGTGCACCTATGGGATGCATATGTGTACAGCAATGGAACACGACAAGCTCGATCTACTACACAGTCACCTTAGGTGGGCTTGGAATTGAAATGATTTATCACGACAGCTATAGTCAAACCAGCGTAAGGAGTCCAATGGGCCTGGCTAAGAACGCAAAACAATTTTGCCAAATCTCACACGAGCGTGGTATAACTTGTCGCAATCGACAAAATTATATTTGTATTCGATTACTAGAAGATTAGATTAATAGATTAGATTTGCCTTACTGCGTTCAATTCAGTCCCGCCCCTAAAGGACTGCTTACGCTGGTTTGACTATAACAATTGTATGGGCCTAGTGATGGGGATTCTGCACAGCACTAGCATAGTATGTAGATAATTCATTGGTGGACATTAAGATAAACCCAGCGTTCCCGTGAACAATTTGTCGATGGCACAGGCACTAGAGCACCTCTAGGCTCTGGAGTGCAGAGGTATGCTGCAGAGCAAGCCACTGATCATAGTAGCAGCACTATTAATGGTGTGCTAGCCCTTCGGTGGTTTCGCCTACACCCCGCCGGAGATCCTTACAGGACGGCGGGCGCACCAGGCAGCACATAACGCTATTCAAGTCCAGGGTCACAGGGTACTTCAAGGCTCTGTTTCAAGGTTGTAACGTAGCCTACCTGGTCTCGTTTATTTTAATACTAGTTATTATTATAATAATAAAAAGAAATAAAGTTCATCAAAATTGCTTACCCAACAAAAAAGTAGTTGGGAAAACTAGTAAGTCGCAAAAAAGCTCCATTTGCATTGACACCAAAACGGTGTCCTTCATATTTTAACGTACCTACGTACCTCATCTTCCTTTTACTGCAATAGAATAATGGAGTTCGGCACTTAAATAAAAACATCAATTTTCGATCAAGACGACGGTACGACGGCGTCTAATACTCTCGACTATCGTTCTATAAAATTGGCTGTACATGACCCTATCAATGCACACGTTAGTGAAGAATTCGTGTAGCTTTCTGCATACAGCGCACTTTCGGTTTTACGTTGGTTACTAAACATTCATTAGCTGCCAATATATCACTTCTAGGTAGCACTCAATTTCGGCTGTCGGACACTCTAACCTGTATAGCAGCCACATCTGCAGGACTCACGGGCACTAAAAATCATAAAAAGAAAAAAATATATATATCAAGATAGTCTCCCATCATAAGAGAGAGCAGCACCAGCCCCGCTGATCTTTTTATTATTACCTCCCCCAGAATTACTTAGCACACCAGCATTAATATATTTCGGCACCGTAAATTTCTGTGTAAGATGCACAAAATCAGGCAAAAGGTGACTTCAAATGCTCAAGATAGCCATCACTACGGTAGACAAATTGACCGAGTTGTTGCAACAACAGGGATTCTAATCAAAGTTGCTCAGGGATGAACTGGTGAGGCGAGGGAGAGCGTAAAGGGTTAAGTCACCAATCTCCACGTCACCACCACAGCAGAGACCATCACTAGAAGCCAAGCCTTGCGACAGCCATTTGGCGCCGGAGCTTCACCACCTCCCAGTACATCTCGTGAACTGTACAGACACAAGACATGCAGACAATAAGAGTAGGTTGCTGGTGGTTCAGGAGCTACGCTAATATCACGTGCCAGGTTGCCCAAGTCTCTCTTCTGTCAACGAAGTGTTGCGTCACTCGGAGCTCAGGTTTACAGTCCGAAAATGACCAAGCGTTTCCCGTTTCCTTGGAATAGCTCAACTATACTTAGGTAAACAGAGGGATATGACGGAAACTTTCCACGAGTAGCAAAATAAGCTGATACTGTCGATTAGGGTACCGGTTTCAACCCTTACACTGGCAGACACGTTGTCTTGCCTATTGAGCCTTTTCAGACTTGGTCATATGTTATAAAAATTATATTCTCACAACACAACATCAAAAATAAAGGAATGATAATGCTAAAATAAACAACGATGAAATTAAATGCTTTTCCAGAAATAATGGTTTGAGCAGGGGCTACGGAGATGTGGGCAAGTACCTAGCTGGGAACGTACACATTCCTGAACTGAATCCAAAAGTATAATGAATGTCAATCCAAGAAAATGTATGCGTTAATAATTCACTTTCTGTAAGGCAGAACATTAAAGTGGTAGAATTTCATGAAGATTACATGAGTCACAGTCGTGCACTTCATTTACAAACTAATTATGAATGATTCCCCCTACAGGAGATATCTCGAAGGCTGACTCTTTAGTAGCTTTCCTATCAACATCGCTCGACATCCTATGAGCATTGAGCATTAAATGCATTTGCATATAGGTCCAAAGCTAATTTTGTCTTCACGGGAAGGATGAATAATTGGAAGATCTATTGCAAAACGAGAGAATAGTATGCAAGATGCACCGCTAAATGATAGCATATTATACAAAGACTAGGACCACACTAGCCGTGTAACACGGCAACGGCCTTAACAGATTAAACACAGATTAACCCTATAAGGACAAATGTTTCTCGTAGGAATATCATTACAGTGTGTTACCTTTGGTTATACAAATACGTTTTTTTACGTTATTTTTCAAGATAAGCGTCTAACTTTAAACTATCAATATTAACTAAATGCATGGCTATGTAGCAAATATAAACAGCACTTGTAAAATAAATATTTAGCCATTTGCTAAGTTTATCATACAATTTACTTATTTACTAGTTTTTTACTGTTACCCCAGATTATGCAACAAGTTAATAAAAACGTCATGAAGAGTAAATAAATACACGTGAACAGGAATATTTTTATTAAACGTCCAAAACCAAGAAATTATAACAAAACAATTCAATAAACAGAGAAATAAGTGCTCAGCAGTGGTAAACAAAACAAATTAATTTTGAACATGGCACCCTCAATTTTTCATGAATTTCAAAGGCGATTATCAACAGACTTTGTCAAGTTTGATATTTCAGATGGTGGAATAGACTCTGCAGCTGTTTATACTGCATTCCCCAGGCTTACTTTGCTCGGAAACTGCTGACCACCTTCATTGACCTTCCTTTTGATCATTGCCCAGAGGTTCTCAATGGGATTTAAATAGGTGCTATTCACTGGCCAGGTCACAATCCTTTTTGATTTAAATCCTCCATCCGCAAGCTAGTTAGCAGTGTACCGTGCTCGGTGTGAGGAAGCGTTATCGTGCTGAAATACCAATTTGGGTCTGCCTGCGATAGTCCGCTCATCAAGCCATGGAATCAAGTCGGCTTCAGGAAACTGACAGTACCTTTCTGCATTCAGTTCAACTCCTTCTGCCACTTTAAATGGACCAATAAGGGCGTTCCCTACTATCCCGGCGCAAAACATTGCACCTCCATCACCTTGTTGACGCTTGAGCCGTGTCTGTTGAGGTCGGTCATGGAGGACCCTCCAGACGCCCATCCATCTGGACTATCAAGAGTGGCTCTGCATTTGTCAGTAAATATGTTTTCATGTTCTCTTCAGCCCATTTGACCCTATTTCTCTATGAGTTTTTGATAGAAGAGGTCGTTTAATTACTTTTTTAGTTTCCCCAGCTTCTGCAAAACCTCATATCGAGGGCTTAGAGCCAGAAGTGGCTGTGTCCATATTTGGTGAAATCGGGTTCCCCTCACCAAAAGGGTGCCCGTGAGGCATATTTGAAGTGTCACAGGTGTCTATGACATATCTCTTTATTAAGAAGAGATTTGGCATGAAAATATACGGCATAGACACTCGTGACTCTAAAAATATGCCTCACGGGCACCCACTTTGTGAATGAAACCAGATTTCGCCATATTTGGACATATCCACTTCTGGCTCTAAGCCCTCGAATTATCTTGTGTTCTTGATTAGTATTGGGGCTCCAGCGTCTTCAAATATCGCCTTACTTGTAGCAGTTTTTTTTTCTAGCCATAGAAACCTTCAAATGCCGCACATCCCGAGCAGTCAATTTTCTCGTAAAGGCTCTATCCGGAGATTTCTGAATGACTCTACCTTCAATTGCATAAGCCTTAATTGATTGGTAATCACGCTGTAATTCCTTGGAAAACCGCTTTTCTTGCCCATGTTGACTAGAGAGTGATGTCGCATAATCTGGCGTAACAGCAGAACCCAGTGCGATAAGCAAATGTTGTCAAAACGTGGGAAAAGGTTACGTTTTATTTTTCTCTAATTGTTTTTATTCTTACAACATACCTGTGCACTAACTTACTATTAACATTTTAAATGTTTGACACCTATCTTGAAAAATAAATAAAAAATTGTATTTGCATAATCAAAGGTAACGTAACGTATTTGAAACGTGCTTTAGGAAGGACCGTGGTCCTTGGATGGGTTAAGATCTTTGGACGGCTTCTGGGTAGGGAATAGATGGAAAAGATCTGGTACCGTACCTTAAGTTGTCTGGCGCAGCGCGCAGTCTTCAGGTTGACGTGCAACAGTCAAGGTTAGCATTAAAAAAATCCTGGATCTTTTCCGACCCAGGCAATAGTACAAAGATCTTACAGGTACTGTAAAAAATTGACTTGTGGAGCTACAATAACATATAGAAAATGATCAATAGGGTCAATGCTGGAGAGGTAGTGACGATACCTACTTGAGCTTTTGACGAGGCCTTTCTTGATGTAGCGGAGGTAGTTGAGGAAGTCGCACACGGCAATAATCTGCGCAAGAGGTTACACCGCCATCACAAACTCATGGAGTTTACCGCTTACACCAGAGTTACGGAGTTGGAGTCGGTAAATTTTGGGATCCAAGGAGTCGGAAATTGGCAGAATCCAGGAGCCTGAGTCGGACTTTATTCACCCAACTCGGACCCTCGATTACACGAGGGCTTTGGTCTCCATAAGTACCACTCAGCGTCCAAATGCGTTACTGCGTAAGATTACCCAGCAGTAAAGTGCTTAACTTGATGAGTTGATTCCAAGTCATTCTAAATGTGACAAGCTAATCGAGACTTTGCTGGTGACACATGCGAAGCCAGCTGACATTTTAACACACACAGCTGTGTTTACAATGAGACACCATGGCATTCGGATGCCGTGTAGCACATACAGGGACTAAAACACTCTCATAACTCGCTAATAAACCAATATATTCTTTAGCCTAGTCATTCATACGATAAACTTAAACGTCTGCTATACCATATATTTCGCGCTAATCTACTAGGGCTTGGCAAAGGATTTCGAAGAGTATATTTGTTAGCATTACCTTGCAAGTACAAACAGAGAGCTGACTGACATCAGCACTTTCATTTTCCGCACGCAATCATCAAAACTTGACAAGGCAACTCAAAAACGAAGCGAAATATTGGTGCGATCCAACCGTTCTTAAGCGCTTTATTGTCGCACTTCAACGAGAGTGAGTGAGTGAATATATAGTGTAAGCTTCTCCAGACACAACCATAGTGTTTTAAGGGAAGAAAAGGAAGGGACATGTATTACGTCAATAGAAACGTGGAACCCATGTTGTTCTTCCCACACAGGATCAACAGGCACGGGGATTAGTCGGCAAAGTCAAGGATGAACAACACTAAATATAATTATATAATTTGCAGGAATATGAACATGGAATGAAGCAACGTGTGTAAGAAAGATCGATGCGTCGAAGGCCTTGCTAAAGCTAGAGTAACCTCTGGGTTTCTTTTCGACGCTACTTACTTTCCCTGACAAAGGATGGGCGAACCTAACCAATCTAACCCTATGGCCCAACTTATGTTCCTTGAGGGGTATTAGAACCGAACTTTTGGCTAATGAAGTACGTACAAACATAGATGCAGAGATCATGTCCTAGCTACTTAGCAGAACCACAAGTATTGCAAATCATTATAGCTAATTGTTATAATAGTTCTAGCAGAAGCTTTGCCACTCAGAGCATTAGGGTAGCCACCTCTAATCCAAACAGAAAAAGAAATCAATGACATTAGCAGGTCGACAGAAACCTGGAATTCATGCACGGGCGTAAAATGACACTGGATCTTTGTGCAAGGGTACAAAAAGTTGGGAATGTAGAGGAAGAGCAGAGGAAAACACCATGAGGAGTATGAAAGGGAACTAGGAATTAAAAAAAAAAAAAAAATAATCAAGATGACTTAGGTAAGATTCAGTTAAAAAAAATAGGGTCCTCTTGGGACGCTGTTCCCCATGGGCTAATTTAACTAACCCAATTCAATGATCCAACCCTTTATCTACTGAGGCAACCTGTACTATTATTATTAAACGTAGAAGCTTGGGTGCTGAGAAGAAGGAAAACTAAGAGGAAACCGCAAAGGAACATCCTTCTAAATTCATTTCAGGACTGACCTGACCACCCACATGGTCGGACACTGATATATATATATAAATTTCGTATGTCACTTGCATATCCCACATTCAGATTTTCTCCTGCCATACTGTTCAGGAGAAATAACAGAATGCTGGTCTATAAAATAGCTAGCTGCAAGTTTACTCTGTTCTCCGTAGATACCGCGCACAGAAATTTACAAAATATCGTAATAGTCTATATATATATATACAACTAGCGAGTACACTTACCCTGTTACGAGCAAGTTGTGAGATGTAGTACCAGGTGTAGGGCTGCTGGGAGCCGAGCCTGAAGCGGTACTTGCAGAATCGCGCCACCTCCAGCAGCACGCACCTCCTGCCATCATACAAACAACATCAGTGATGGCTACATCAGCACAGTGGTAGTCAGCACCTAACCATATTATAGATGCAAACAAACCCAGCCCAAATGCATATATCCAGGCGCACTCTTCAATGCCCATTCACAGCATGTCGATAATAAGTGGAGTCGTGGCTATCACCACCATATTGAAAAGGGCAATAATACACAGAGTTCAAGGGTCGGCAGAACCCAGGCCGACTCCGACTCCTGGGTCCAGTCAGTGTCCAACTCTAACTCCTAGGACCAAAAAATGTTTCACCCCCGACTCTTTTACTCCACAAAATAGGCCAATTTTCCCCGAATCAGACTCCTGGATCCAGCCAGTTTTCGACTCTGACTCCAGGTTGCAAAGATATCTAACTTCACCTCAGTAAGTACGGCACACAGAGGCATTTTAAGACTTCAGGCCCAATTACCGCTCAAATTTTATGTAAATTTCAATGTCACACACAGAAACGGCTTCAGACAATGTACCTACAGTATTTCCATTAGCAGATTGAGAGAATAACTGAACTTGGACAACACAAGGCGATGTAACCAGCAGCATCAGCTACTTCACTACTACCAGTAGGACAGTACCGATACGTATCATATACACAAGGGGTCAATGAAAGGTACCGAGCCTCGCACAGACATCAGCGTGATACACAAATGAAAAGGTGGACCCAGTAGTGTGCTAGCATTTACGTGTTGAAGTGCCTAAACTTTATCTTGTATCTTGTTGTGGCTGGTTGTTGAAGTGGCGGAACTGCTGATGTGCAATTTCAGAAAATGTATATCATTCTCTGAAGGCTTAGCGCTTGCCATTCACGTTCCGTACTGTAGTGTACATACGATAACCTCTGTTTACTAGCACCCAGAAGATTATCATAAAGTTGCTCCTAGTTCCAGACTTGTTACCTACAGAAGCACCTGCGGCTCGAAGAGAAACAATGAACGAAAGGGCTTGTAGCATGGAGAGTAAAACCATGAGCCAATGATGGGAACAGCAATTTGGCAAAGAAGAAGAACAGCAACACAGATAATCAGTTGCAGTACGGAAGAAGTAAAGGGACAAGAAGAGAGAGAAGTGCTGAAGGACTAGCTATGCCTAATGAGACGACCTAATCAGTTTTCCTATTGGGTGACTCCCCATAGTATAGCATGGCGCTTAAACGGATCATAATAAAGAGCAAAGGATACCGCAGTCACACTCTTTATGCAAAATTCTACGGATATCGCTACAAATATTTAACTACATATCATCATCTACTGCTAATCCTTAGGAAATATTCTGTATTTCGTTACAATAGAATACATTTCGCTTGAGACGGGACAGTAATGCTATAGATGTGATCAAGATATGTCACTCTTCATTACGGCGAAACCACAACATACCTTGTGCTCGGACATTTTGATGAACACAAATACAGTTCTACAACAGGACTTTATATTGAGAAAATCATAAGGCATTTCAGCCAGCATCACCTCGGGGGTATGTGAAGAGATTCCTAACGGTAAGGTAACAGAGGCATTCAGGTGTACTTTGTCCTAAAATAGCTGCAGTTAGCTACTTATATTGGCTATCCCGAATATAGTGGATTAGCGGGTAGAGACGAGGAACATGAGTGGTCAGGACTTTTGAAGTACCTAAACCAAAACTGTCACCACCAGAATAATGAATTAGCTACAGGAAAAAAGGAAGGCATTGTCAAATAGCATTACGAGAACGAACTAATTCACTGAAGCGTTAACAGAGCACTGACGGCGTGTTGACTTATTTCAACACACGAGAGATTAAACGAGACGCGTGAAGTTTTCAGAGAGAGAATTCAATTTAAGCAATGCGTTAGATTAGGTCTCCACAAAAAGAGCGGTGTGCCAAAATACAGAACACGGAAGAGACATGTAGCATAACAAGAGATAAGGGAAGCCCATGCACGAGGGTGTTCCCACAGAGGAAACGCACATAGGTACAGTAAGTCGAGAATGTAAAAGAACAGAAAAATGATGATTAGTATAACTAAAAAGACAAAAAAAGCAGAGAAGACACGAGAAACAGCGGTCACCAAAGCGAAACTGAGGCTCAATTATCCTGTGGGGTGCCGTGGGACGCAACTCTTCAAGACATAAGATGGGCGAGACAAAAGTACTAGGGTGAAGTTAGTAAATATTACACCGATACAATACTAGAATCCTCGCGGCAACTGACAGCCCGTAGCATAGCACAACCTTAAGTAACAACACTCTTAGTTAGAGTCAGGGGCTGAAGTCTCTGGATCAGGGTATGGCTACGATGGATCAGGGTATGGCTTACGACGATGGATCAGGGTATGGCTTACGGGTCGGCAGCAGCGAGTAAAACTTGAAGGAGAAACGAGTGCCTGGACGCAAGTCAGGGGTTCCCCAAGGTAGCGTTCTTGGCGCACTTCTGTTCTCAATTTACATCAATGATCTCGATCTTAACATCCGTAGTAAAAATAGTAAATTTGCGGATGATACTAAACTATGTCATCCTACAATGAAAAGAGCCGAGTTCCAACAAGACCTTGACCACCTCATGGAATGGAGCGCAACGTGGCAGATGAACTTTAATGTCGACAAATGCTCAGTAATGCACGTAGGGCTG
>LQNS02278096.1:23471968-23491757 GCA_001587735.2 Parhyale hawaiensis | reverse complement strand
GATTTCCTTTAGCAGCGTTTTGGGCTTCCCGGTGTTGCAAATGCTTCATTTGGGTTGTATTACCTGTCCGTGGGAGCTCAAGCGTGAAGTTTTAATAATAATAATAATAATTTACATGGGACTAAGGATTTTTTGGTACCATGTACACTTTTGTCACTATGCCACTTTATTGATCGGTCCGATTCACCTGGCGGAAAAAAAAATTCGGGTGAATCGGACCAATATGTTGAAGGGCTTACCGCAGAAATGTACAGACACTTAAAGGTTCTGTTACATGTTGTCTATGTAGGGGAGTAGTGGGCCTATATACAGAGAAAATATGAAGATTCAACATTTCTTCATTCCCAAATACTAATAACCAAACCAAATCTTTCGCGATGTCCGGTCCGATTCACCCAGAATTTCTTTTTCCACTGGACCGATCCTTTGGATTGTTTACCACAAAAATGTTCAGACATTGAGAGCCTCTGTTATAGGTATGTTGCCTATGTAGGGGGGTAGTATGTCCATTACTAATAACAAAACCGAATCACCCGACTGTGCCGGCCCTATTCACCCGGATTAGCGGGATGAACTCGGACTGCGTATTTTCAACTGTGCCACTGCAAGTACAAACATATTTCAAAGTTTCTGTATAGTAGCTAGTGCACACATAAGGTAGGTATATGCATGTGTATTTGTAGCTCCTAACTCGTGCAGGTGTCTCGGCAGCAACAATGTTTCCAGATTGTCGGTCCGATTCACCCGGTCAGACGCTAACTACATAATTATTCTATTGGGCTATCTGCCATTAATATGCTTTGACGATTTCTTTTGGAATCCATGAGCTAATAAGGCATTTTGATACATATAACCAAAGGGTAGGGATCAGCTTTTGGACTAGTTTTGAAGAGTGTACAAGCACGAATGATGCTATGATTAGCTATCATTGGAGTGTTGAGCATTTTTAAACAATTTTTGACAGTTATCCATCTTCTGCTTCTTAAAAAACAAGTGCTTGTTCTTAACAACCCCAATATCCTCTTATCTTTTTTTGTGGATTTTCAATGCTAATCGTGCTGTATGAGCAACATTAATAATAAAAAAGAAGAAAAAATATGCGATTGTAATGTCAAGATCTAAAGATTGTCGAAAACCTGTGAAATGTTTTACCAAAGATCTTTAAATCTTCTAACATAGTTATGGTTGCTACCTACCCTGGACTGTGGCAATAATGTGGGAAAATTGTGTGCATAATTACCTAAGTGCCTGCTGCAGTTATATAGCTACCCATGAAGTTAAGCAGTGTATTTTTCAAAGTGCAAAGTGTGGCCTATTTCTGTGCTAAATCTAGTGTAGCTATTGTATTCAAGCAACCACTATGGCAATATATATTTAAAAAAAATTATCTAGCCTAGGTACCTACCAGTTTTGATTTTCCTTCAGAAGGAAATTTTTCATCTAATGACCAATAAGTAGGTAGGGTAGAGGCGTTAGTCTCCGATCACCGGCTTAGTCTCCGATCACTTTTACACTCCTCCATTAAAAAACTGCTGCAAGACAAACCATTGATGCTAGGAAGATCAGCTAGGGCTCANAGATCCGGGACCCCTCTCTCTATAGCGGACTTTCTCTTTTTATACCGGACGATTCCGGTATATAAAGAGTCGTCCGGTAGGGCCATGAAATCCTCCGTTATATAGAGAGTCCGTTATATAGTTTACTGTATACATATAGCAGTAGTACGGATCATAAAATGCACTGATAGAAGAGTACCTACCGTAAGATTGGGTGACTTTGAACAAAATGAAGGGTTTTTACAGTGCCATTTCTTCATTATTTGTGCTGGAGGGAAAGTTAGAAGTTTTATCGACAGTCATATGGGGCGCCTATATGTAAGTAATAAAACAAAAAATCTACACCAGGAAATTTTAGAGATATTAGCTACTGCTCATAATGCATACATAGTGTACAGTATGTATGTATTTAGCTACAGTACTTGATGCATTGGCGTTTGAATGGCTGCAAAGCTGGCCTTGGGGCTAGAGTGACTGCAAAGCTGGCCTTGGGGCTAGAGTTGACTTACGAGTTCACCAAGTGATGTTTTCGTTAGAAGTAATAAATGAATTCTCTAGCCTACTTTAATCAAGTATAGCACTCAATATTATTCATCACATTCACTTTAAAAACCCAAAATCAAACCCATAAATTTAAATCACTAAAATAACACTTTCAAACTGAACACCACGATGTGCAGACCAATACTGAACGAAAATGGCGGAGGTTGCCTTCCAATTCCCAGAAAAGATGCTGCACAATAGGCGAATTTTGGTATCTGCGCAGCGTCACTTCCAGGAATTCTTCTGAAGGTCCGGAACTACTTGCAAACTTTTCCAGGAAATGCCGAAGTTTTCCGGCAAATGCCGAGGTTTTCCGGCTTGGTTTCAGTTTCCCAGAACGTTCCGGGAAAACCCCGGAGAAGTGAAAAAAGTCTGGGAAAATGAGAAGTCCCGGAAACCGGGTTCCACTGTACACTAAAATGAAAGTGTAACAGGCTTAGATACTGGGTCGGACACCAGGAGGAGACTAGATGCTGATAAAACCTGGAGTGGTGGGGCCACTGTTCGGGAAGAACTAAAGAAAATCCATCTCTACGAGTTTTCCAAGTTATTCCTTTTTGATTCAAGGCCTCAGATAAACTCAGGGCTAAAAAAAAGCGTCCTACCTCCCCCACTCACAGGGTCATCTTGACCTTGTTCTGTAAGGGAATATCATGATTAACTAGACTATAGAGTAGGCCTAATTAGGGTCAGTACAGGTACCTCCCTGAGGATCCTGTCCAAATTGTCCTCTTACAACGGTAGAAAGCAAGGGAGCTGCAAGCAAGGGTCCTCATCTACATCAAGGAATGGTCTTTCTCCATAACTAGGATATAAAAGAACATCAGGCGCTAGGGTTCCCAAGCCTAAGAGTAACTTCCTCGGTCTTCCCTGGGGGAAGATTACCATAGTTAGGGAAGTTCCGGGAATGGAAGTGTGAGCTTCCTAGAATTAGGAAGGGTTGTTTTGTCTCTGGATCTGCTCAACCGAGCAGACAGTTCAGGAGGTGGGTAGTCTGGATAGTGGTCTTAAGCCTCTGAGGATTCCCCCTCCAGGAACCTAGAATCCAGGACCCCTAGTGAAGAAATCTCAGCCCAATGGCAGAGAAAATCCGGGAGAAAAACTACCACAGAGTAATTCTGGGTTACTACAGGTACCTACTGGTAGTCATCCCGGCAAGAGACCAGTTTACAAGGTAAGGAAGGTGGAGCGGGGTTTTTCAGCTCGAACTGAAAAACCAGCTCTCTCTGAAATTGACCTCTGCTACAGATGGGCAGTTTTTAGAATGATCAGAGATGGGTTCCAGAAAAGATTTGAAAGCCTTCCGGTTCTAGACAGAGCCAGACAAATGCAATACCAGTAGCCCAAAGAGCGCAGAAGGATCTGAACTACTAGCGATTTTGTGCGCTGGCTAACCTTCAACCTGCACGTAAGGTTGGAGCAGCAAGAAGCCTGGATAGAACAGGGTTTTTCCATAGATTTATTCCGGGACAATCCAGGAAGGCCTGCTATAATCTATATTTTAGCTGAAGGTCAGGGGTACGGCAACTCACTATAGATGGTTGCCAGGTATCCTCAAGGCCAAGACGCGACTTACTGTCACTACCGGGCCAATGTTGAAACACCTGGATTGTCTAAAGAAAAGATCACCAAGAACAAGAGAATAAATTAGTTCAGATCAGGATCTTTCGCACCAGCAACTCGGGGAGGCCATGAAACCCCTCCCTGCTCCGCCTTGGGTATGTCGGTGCTACCAACAGAGGTGTTCTGTCGGAGCGAGCCACTGAGAATAGATAGAGTGTTGCAACGAATTTTTTTCAGTGGCGAGCGAAGACAGAACACCTCTGGAGGATGAAAATAACCCAAAGCCTCTTCAGTTTCATGGCCTAGGGTGAGGTTGATATATTGGTGCGCTCGTCATGCCAGAATGAAGAGTGCTGCTGCTGGGCACCTGAGGTAGGCCTACGGTACCTGGTGGGCGGGGCCTGAAAAAAAAGATAGAACACCAAAAGCTGTCTATAATGAGGGTTATGCCTCGAAACAGTCTAAACTACCATTTAGACGCCCCCAGAGTTGGGAGCTGACGCGGGTGTGGTGCAATCGACAGAGGCGTTCTGACTTCGCTCGCCACTGAGAAAAATGTGTTGCAACACTCTATCCATTTTTTGTGGATTTTCAATGCCAGTTGTGCTGTATGAGCAACATTAATAATAAAAAGAGAAGAAAAAATATTCAATTGCATTGTCAAGATCTAAAGATTGTTGAAAACCTGTGAAATGTGTTACCAAAGATCTTTAAATCTTCTCCCATAGTTATGGTTGCTGCCTACACTGGACTGTGGCGATAATGTGGGAAAATTGTGTGCATAATTACCGAAGTGCCTGCTGCGGTTATATACCCATGCTGTTAAGCAGTGTATTTTTCAAAGTGCAATGTGTGGTCTATTTCTGTGCTATATCAGTGTAGCTATTGTATTCAAGCAACCACTATGGCAATGAGTATTTAAAAAAATATTTAGCCTAGGTAGCTATCAGTTTTCATTTTCCTTGAGAAGGAAAATTTTCATCTAATGACCAATAAGTAGGTAACTACCAATACTCTCGTGTTGACCATACAGTTGCTAAGTTTACCATTTGATACGTTTTGCATTTAGCTATGTCTTGGATATTGGTACAGTAGGTATAATATATGTGCTGCTTTGCTTTGAACTGATTTCAGGGCTTGTGCTTTGCAGGTGTTTGTGGGTGTTACGTGAATTTACAAGTATCTGTCATAATTATCTCTTGGATGATGAGTTCATCAGCTGGTGAGTGTTGGAATGATTTTTAAGAATAAACATGACTGCTTTGCAGCAGTACTTCAAAGTGTTGTTCATAAATGCTTTTTTGCATAAGCTACTACATTGCCTAAATGTTCTGTTGTATGGCATCTATGTCTTGGGTCTATTTACCTCCTAATTGATATATTTTCTATAATTTTTGTGACAAGTGGTTGAAGATGCTTAACCCATTAATCAGGTAAAAACCAAATAGTCACATTTTCTCATTCAGATAGCATGGTTTAAAACTTTAGTAATGAAGTGCGTTGGTTTTACAGCACTTAGGTACTAGGTAGCTATCACAAGATTTTTGTTCACTTCCTCTCTAAAAAGTTGGAAGTTTCTGCCACAGCTGTACCAATACCACTTGTGCTACTGCCAGCATCTGATTTTTGGCTGATATTTATGCTTATGATCACTGATCCAGTTATTGATTGATATTTGATGAAGGAATTAGTTAGATGCATTAATGCTGAAATTTATGGATGAATAGGATTTTTTTCTCATTATGAAGTAGCTACCTTGTAGGATGTAAATGTCTGTGTCAAGAAGTAAAAAGAAAACTCCAAGCATGGAATGCAAGGCAAGTCATGTCTACGCTGTAAATTTTGTTATATGTCCGTTTAAGCCTCCCGAACTCCTGCAATGGTGTTTATCTGAGGAGGAAGAGGAAGGGACAATTAGAAACTTAGAACCGATGCATGGAAGTGTAGCTACCAATACTGCATCAACATGCACGGAAATTGTAAGTCATGAAGAATGAGGAAGAACTAAGCAATAGAATGCAGGCACCTCACACGTTGAAGTATGAAAATCCCAAAGGGCTAGCTAAGGCTTAAATAATGCATTGGAATCCCCAGGGAGTACATTTTTTCAAACCATTTGATGGGCGGACGTAGTTAGGCAACCTAACCCTGTGGCACATGCTATGCCCCTTGTGGGAATTCAGGAAACAAGGAAGAGAAAAAACAGAACCAAAATCATCAGTATAATGAAGTAAGAAAAAGGAAAGAATTTGCACAGTAAGATGGGAAGTGGACATGTCTGGAAAGCATGAACATGAACTAGGTAATGCTTAAGTAACCCTTATCTGCCTAGGTTTTAGGTGCCCTGGGGTGTGCTTTCCACTTCGTGAATCAGATTTTACCATACATTAGTTTAAGCCTTTGCTGAAATTGCAGTAGTTTCAGCTTTGGAGAGAGAGGAAGAGATACATATACTGTTCAGTCTGTCCCACAGGCGTGTCATTAGTTCATTGTAGGGGAATTCAGGATCCTTAGCTTCTAAGATATTGCTACCTAAGCCTACATAAATTTTGGGTGTTTTTTTTCAAAAATATTTTTATATTGAAAATAGTGTAGACTCGCACACACTTCCTGGGGCAAAACTGGACTTGGTTAAGAAAGACCTGGAGCTGATGCTCAAAGATGTTTCCACTGTTGAGCAACGTGTGTGGGTAGAGTGATTGTGGAAGGAAGAGCGAAAGAAAAGCATAGTAAGTGGAGACCTGAAAATGGAAGGAAGTAGAGTGGGCATGAAAGAAGAAAGTACAAATGATGAACTGTAACCTATGATGACTCCCTGGGGCATGATTCCATCTAAAGTAGGGTCGACACTCGGTAAACCAAACCCCTTATAAATCTGATGCCTAAACCCACTGCGTGACATTAACATCCTTTTACTTTCCAGTTTTTAGTTATAAATTAGCAGCTAATATGAAAAAAGTCAGACTGGCTGAAAAATTAGAGGTGGCATGAGGTAATGTTTTGAAATGATTCCGATTATATTTGAGCTATAAATTTCAAAAGTTTTCAGTAGGGCCTAATGGCAGCAACACACTCAAAATAGTGGAGAATATTCACCAGCTCAGTATTGTTCATTCTACTGTATATATTTCTGAGTCATGGTTTAGCTACATAAATTTTGTAATTGTTGCATTGTATGTAGGCTACCTATGTATGTATAAAATAATTTGGTACCAAGATATGCAAAATTCTAATAGGTTGAATACATGGTTAACTTTAGTTCCATCTCTCTGCCCATTGGTTTCAAAAACTGTTTCATGTACAGAACTAAATTTACAAACGTTTGACAAAAGCAGTGCTATCATCCGTTTTGTTTCTTCTTGGACCAATATCATTACTGATATTTAGTTGGCCGATACCATTAGTACTGGTTGCTACTCCTACCAACACTCCTTGCCACAATAGATCCTTGCTATCATAGGATCTGAATATTACATCTGTTTCTAGTTTGTCCATGTGTGGCTATTAGGACCTATGGAGTCTAAAATATATTTCACTTATTTTATAGAAACAACATTTATTCAGATTGATACACGATATCCACAACTTAATTTTATCAGTTGAGCTCTAACTAGCTGTTGGGTGCTCACAGGAAAGATTGTTGGTGTTATGTGTGTTAACTAGCTATCTAACATGGGGTTTGGTGATGCATCTGCTGTTCCGCCTTGTGCTTCACAATGCTAGTGTTTTGGTCTATATATAGCCACTGTAACTTCTACACATATCTTTCTTAATTGTCATAGTGCCTGTTGTAAATTATGCTTGATGCTCCAAATAATGCTATTCCTCTGAGAAACAGATTTATGCTTTGTGCTCTGGGATGAATATTCATAACTTGATGTCATAATTCTCTAAAGTTTTACCAGTAGCTTACTCTGTTGCGTGTAGCCACCAGAATCAACTTCTTGAGTAGTTATGCATTTTGCAAAAAAAAAAAGAGAAGCCTTCAAGTTGCTTCTGTTCTTTTCTTTTTTCTTCTTTGTTTTTGGCCATAAGTGCTGATCATTCCATGTTTAGAGACATCATTCTAGCAAGATTCACTGTGTTCGTTGCTTTTTAATAATTCTTGTGGTCACTTTTTTCTTTATTTTTTTAACTTCCTGTGCCTACATCTAGGTACTTGTATCCAGTGTCTAATGTCTGTGGCAGTGATTGTTCAGCTTGTGTGCCTACCTACATTCTTTGCGTTTTTTTTCTATTTTAAATTGCTTTTGCTATTGATGTGAATGCCTAAATTGTTGGTAACTTGGTGGGTAGCTATATATAATTGTAAATAGATATACTATATACCTATAGTTTTTTCAACTGTAGAATATAACTATGGTTTTGAAATAGGCAACGAACATTTGAGTAGAGTAGATCATGTTCAGTAAATTATTAGCTGTAGGATACCTACTCTCTTTTGCTATTGATCTGCTGCGATCTACCATAAATCTAAGTAGAGCAATCATGCTCAGCTTAGCCAACATGCAATGCACATCCGTCCTGTTTTGGACTATGCCTCATGTGGTTGGAGTGTTGGGTATTGGGCTGACCACAGAGCACACAAACATTGAGGAGCCACTGGACCAAAATGGAATTTTGGTTCCCACAATTTAGGCTGAATGCACGGTGCTGCAGACTTATTTTATAGCTATATTCTTTCATGAGGCCCGCTGCTTTTTCATTTGTTAAGGCTGTTTCACTTGATTATTTTGTATTCAGTAATGACTGGCAAACCTGTGCATACTTTTAAAACTTCTATACGCTACAACTTCACAAAAATATTAGGCTTGAAGTGTAGGCCTAATTATGTAAAGCAACTTTATATGACATTCTTTGATATTTGCAGTAGAGTAACATTTTTTTGCAATGGTTTGTAATATAAAGTCTCATGTCGTAGAACAGAAGCTTCTTGTAATTGTTAGTACCTACTATGCTCAATTTGTAACAAAATGCAAAGAATACAGCTGAAGGAAATATTAGGTAGCACTAATGAACTTTATTTGGTCGCTATACAGGCTAACGTTGGGTGTCACGTTTCTGTTAACAAGCCACGATAGATTTCCATTTCCTCTCAAAAAACATATATAATTCTGTGTAGGGAGGCTTGAAGCATGTATTAAAACAAACTATCATGATATATAGACTTTTAAGCCCGGTGTATTTGGTTTTTGTGAAGCACTTTTAGTATAAAAAATCTGAATAATCTGTCCTGCTTCCCAATTCAAGCTCCTTTTCGTTGTGGCAAATACTTCCATTCCTACGTATGACCTGCAATAAAAGGTCAAATTCTGCCTTCCTCTTGGTGCTAGAGTAGAGGCTGTGTAACCTTTATAATGTGTGGGGGCTGGTTTTAACCTTGCACTTTACATAGTAAAATCGCCATGTAGGCTATGAGCTTTTCAGCTGTTGTGTACTATGGGAAGTATGAATTAGCTGTCTTTGACTCCTCAGAGGGCATAGAATGGAGTCAGAGATAACGGAGTTTGCTGAGTTGGATTTGGTTGCTCATTGTTATGGGCAGTTGATCCTCAGGGGTACCATAGATTGCCCTAGCCTTATGTAAGTCTGCAGGACATCTTCCGTTTGTGCCTACTTCGCTTCTTTCTATTTTGTCGATCCTGCCTATGAGGATTTGTTCTGTTCTTCTTATTCCTTCCTGGACATGCTGTGCCCATGTGCTGATGTGCCTTGCTCCAGTGTGGGAACACCTGTATATGGGTTTCAGGTTGTGTTGACAGAGGTGGGTAGTTGAAATGCCCTTTGCAGTGATTGGGGTGGCATACATGTCTTCTAAGAGGGCATTGCCCATTAATCGCTTAGGGCCGGCCATTTGAGACACATAGAGTTTTTAGCAGTTGACTACAAGTGTAGTAAACCCCGCCGATCTGCTCAACGCCCGCCCATTCATTGACTACTGTCAACGGCGGTGTAGTCAACATACGCGTTCAAATATATTTTGATTATATTGACTGCAGCTGCAAACCTGCCAGTGGTAATAACACAGTACACTGTTTAGTTTGCTCTCAGATGATAATAGTGCAGCTATTGCTGCACAGAAATTCGTGGAGTATTGACCTACACGATTTCTTTCTCAAGAGACGATGTTGTGACATCAATCGAGATGTATGCAGATTTTCCTTGTTTATGGAATACTAAATTGCATGATGCTTATTGGAATCAGTACTATATAATAATTCACATCGTGTTTTTATTTATTTATGTAGTTACCAAACGTACACTGTTTGTGAAATGCTCTCAGATAAGTGAGCCATAAACAACTGATAACCATGTTTTATGCTCATTATCTTCTTATCAGCAGTGAGATGTAGGCATCATGTAGTCATTACATTCCAGTGCTAGTGGCAGGTGTTTTTGTGGTGTGGCTATGATGTTAACACACTAAAACTAGATTGTTGGGAAATGTGTTTGCTTTTGTATAATTCGAGTTTGTAGACACAATTCTTCTATCATAGACTACACCATACCCTGACTTTCCACCCGGAATTGGGCCGCTGCCAAGTCAGACCTCTTGCCAATTCGCGTGGGCTGAGTTTTGATAAGGTACCTACCTACTCGCTAATAATCAGGCAGACCTCAAACAAAAAGTGATTACTTCGTCCTATTCTAAGGTATGTACTTAACAAGAAAAATAAATTCATCAGTGTATCATTAGTGGGTAATGTACCTTATCATTATACCTTTGGACCCTAAGTTTAATTGAAAAATCGTCACAAGTTCTATCAATATTGGGATTTCGTAGAAAAAGTTTACCCACAGAAAATAGCTACTAGCAATCTACATATATATAGTAATGTCCCACACAATTGAATCTTTTCTATGACGATTTGAAGCAATAACTTCAAAAATTGATGCATGTATAGAGGGTGTGGCAGGGCTGATCCCAATGGCCGTTCGAGATGGAAGATTAACTAAACCCAGCGATTGGTACCGTGCTTCAGAATTGAACTGAGAACCACAGCAAAACTGCAAATCGAAGCTGCATTGACAGTCTTAACTAATGATGCAAGGAGTAGCTAGTAGCTATCTAACGACGGAAGGGCGAGATCAGCTGGCCCGAGCGGCGTTTAATTCTGACGTCAAAGTTGACCATATGCGCTATAAGCTGAAAGAAAATGCAGTGCTTTTTGACTCGTTCAAGGGAGTTGTAACCTTACATATAGATTAAGGATACAATATTGGTGACATTTACTGATTAAAACTAATAGAGGTGAATTGTATGACATCTTCATCGACGTTTATATATTATGAAACACTGTTGTACTTATACCTACTGGATCTTTACAAGCCCCATACGAAAAAAAAAATTACAATGCGAGTTTATACCTCCACCTAGAAGGTTATGTTTTTGTAATGCTTGTCTGTCTGTCATCAAGATACAGTTATTCGAAAAGTTTCGATAAATCTTTACAAAATACAGTATACAGGGATTGCTAAACATGTTTTTAGCAGTAACAGAAAATTAACTTTTGGTGAAGATTCATTCAAACGTTTGTTTGTTTGTCTGCCTATCTTTTCTTAGTACAATGACTGTAAAAGTTATGGACAGATTTTCATGATATTTACATGAATTGTGAAATGTATCACGAAAATTTAGTGACAAAATTTCTTTGGTCTGTTCAGTCGTTCGTTTGTCTCTGTAGCTATTTGATTTTATGTTTATTAACAAAGTAACTCATGACGTTATGAACAGATCTCTGTACAGTTTATAGGAATTTTTCAGTATTTCGAAAGACAAATGATTAAATTTTGGTGATGATTGGTTGGTTTGTATGTGTGTTAAAGTATTGCTTGTCAAAACGTTTGTTAGCAACATTACTTGAATACCTAGTTAATGAATGGATCTTCAAGAAAATTTTAGAATCTGTTTATCCTGTCTAAAGCAGGGGCTCGTATCCTGGGGGGAATTCCCCTCTGGTTAGGGAATAGCGGAATTACTAGGTGGGAAATTTCGTACATTTGTTTCCACCCACAAAAATCGATAGAATGTATTTCAAATCTAATACAATGCATCCAAATGTGGACTTTCCTGCTTTACAAATCACAACCATTTACAGACTGTTTTAATAATAGTAATATCCCTCTCCAATGCTGCGGTCTTAAATTTCAAGTTATTGCTTTGGTATCACATGCATGTTAACTTATGCATTGAAAACGATGAAATAATCCCCAAATAAATTTTAGTTGAAACAGAAATATTTATGTCCATTGCAATTATACACCCATCAAACAGATACCTAGGCTATAGCATTTGAAAACATTCATTCCTGAATGACAAAAGATTTTCTCTTACTGTTAGTAATAAATCTAATATTCTAGTGGATTTGTGCATGAAAAAATCACACAATAATCGATATGGTTGCCTAATATAAGCCGTTGCGGAATCTCCTCTTCTATGACTTGCTTCTTCATTTTATTCATTGATCCTTTGTTGTTCTCTCATCCTCAAGTTCTCTCTTCTCCATTCTCCTTCATCTTTCACATTTGTCTTCTATATTGACGGCGAGAAGTAATGTCTTGAGTAAAACACTGCAATAAATTTGAATACAACTTCAGTCAGCTTGTACGTAATGTGAGCGCACCGTAGTCATGATACTACTGTCTTTCAAACTCAACTATCTACTTCATTCAAACGGTGGAATTCTGGCCTATGAAGCAAAAACTGTTCATTAAAAACAGCCAACTAGATGAAATAATTGTCTACTGCTCCATGAAAAATAATCACTCTGTGACTGCGTCGTTCATCATCTACTGCAAGTATACGACGTGACCAAAGACATAAAAGTTATAAATTAAACTATAGAAGCTGCAAATAACTTTGTTTAGATTTCAAGAAGTGTTTCAAGCGAGTCGTGCATTTAGATACAGCAGCCCGGTCATCTATCTCCATGTAAACGCAACTTAATTACAAACTCTCGGCTATTTTCACCCATTTCCTTAAAAAGCGGACTCAAAATAAATACAAGAACCGTTCTATTATATTAAGATGAAAACTAAAGTTAAAGGCCGTGAAAGGGCACAAAAAAGCAAACATATATGTACGTGCTACAGACTGCATAGATTGAAATTGAATTGGTCAAAGACTGATGATGTGGGGGAGAATAGAGAGCTAGCTCACTAAAAAGTGGAGAATTGGAGAAAAAAAGTTAAGAACCACTTGTCTATAAAGGCTCAAATGATTACCTACCTAGATTTTGATGCTGATTCACAGAAAATCATAGTTTGAGCCAATTTTAATTTTTCGTTTTTGCCTTTCTTGACGGAGGTATGCGCTCTCAGAGTGCTCTAGTTTGTAATATTAACTTGTAGCTATTTAGTTATTAATACAGTGTGGTATAAGTGTAACCGTTAGCTTGACCTACCAACTAAGGGTTCAGGATTTACTCTCGTCAGGGTGCTTGCACCGAAAGCGGCCGGCAACATGGGTTCAGAACACAAAGGATGTCAGGATATAAAGCTTGGCATGACTTGGCAGCAGGTCTACTGGGGACTGATGGTATATGCTGCCCACAATTGCATGACCTAAATCAAGGCATCAGGAAAATTCAACTTACATCGGAAGTTTTATTTGTAGAAACAGGCACGTGGAGACAGACAGCGGAAGACTAGACACAACTGAGCACAAGAGGCAGATGACCAGCTCACAAGAGAACACCGATACTAGTGACTACAACCGACAACTTACTGCTAGACAACAACTCTCATCTCGCACTGTCGTAGTCAAGCGAAGATCTTTATGTCATGTCCTAGTCACGAACATGCGAGGAAGTTTCTACGCGCATGTCGGACACAACACGACCTCATAAATGCCCGCCCGGTTTACAGGCTTTTGTCTCCCGTTCTCGCTATGTACTGAAAACCGCTCTCTCGAAGTACAACTGCATCTAGTCCAACGATACCAAAAGTGTCAATAATGAAAAAGTGATACATATGCAGAAAAACAACCATGTTTGCCTGTAACAAGAGTTGGTGACTGTACAATATACTAAATTGCGCAATTATAATAAATATTTGATACAAGTAGACTAGGGGCTATAGAACTCACAAGTTATCCTAAAAGCAAAATGAGAAAATAAGTGAAGATATAGTACCATCACGAGAATAAACATTGACGATGAGCGGGATGAACTTGCAACCGAACCGTCGCAGAAGAAACGTCTTGAGCCGAGCTTTATGCTGCCTTTTTCTGTCTTCTACTTCGTTTAGTATTCCTCATCCATCAGCAGTCTCTTTCGAAGGCAAGCTGCCTGTGGTGCTGGCCATATTGTTGCAGGCTTGTAGGTTGTACGTCAGTAGTTGTCGCCGAGTTATTCTAAAAATGTTATTCTCTTTTTTACATGTACCGCTTGTTCCCTTTCTGAGTTTCGTATTTACTTGCAGTTTTGATAAAAATGGGCTAGCCTAATCAGTCATGGTGTACTACATCCTGCCTGAATCAGTGAATGGCAAGGTCGCACCAAGCAAGAAACTGCAACGTTACGCCCTCAGGGGTATATTCTGGCGGGCTCTATCCCTGCCACAATACATTTGGGCATCACGCACCCAAGGGCTCCGAGTGCATTTTACGCAGATGTTGCAGCTTGCCGCATTTCCTGCTGACGAAGTTAGTTTTATAAAGTTAAGTAGGTTCTCTTATTTTCCCTTTTTGTTCCACTTTTTTTTTATTCTTTATGTCCCTTCTTCCTTGCTCTCTTTGGATCGTAGTGTACTCTGTGAGTAAGGAGGCTTAAACTAGGAAAATACTAGTAGTTACTACTACTGCTCCGATTCACGCGTCCTATGTTATGGGGAGCAGCAATTTCAGGGGGGATCCTGTAAGTTACCATAGCCTTAGCTAGGCCTTCGGAATCAGGTCTTTTGTGTCCACTTTGCTTTCCTCCATTTTTTACTCATGCCGATTGAGCTTTGTTCTGTACTTCCTCTTGTTTTCCGACTTACGGTTCCCGTTAGCGTTGATCTATGCGGGAATACCGTCGTGCTTGTGTTTCACGTTTCTTGTCGTACTGTATGCCCCTTGTTCTTTCCTCTGTGACGGTCTTCTTGTGGAAATGGATACGTAGACTACTGGCTATAGAGCCTATAGCTGACCAACTATCGACATGCTACATGTACCATCCTTTTCATCTCTTGAAACATCATAACCATAATTACCTCCACCTAGGAGGTTATGTTTTCGTGGGGGGCGTCGGTCTCTTTGTTTGTCTGTCACCAAGATAACTAAAAAAGTCATGGATAAATTTTGACAAAAGTTACAGGGATCGTCACGTATGTTAAAAGGAACAAATGATTAACATTTCGTGAAGATCTGTTAATCCGTTTGTTTTTTGCCCTATTTTTCTTAATAGCATAACTCAAAAAGTTATGGACGGATATTTATGAAATTTTCATGAGTTGCTAGGTAAGTATATCACACAGACTAAATGACCAAATTTTGGTGTTGATCTGTTTGTTGCTGTTTATAAATTGTGATTTTTTGGACAATTACTCAAAAGGTTATGAATGGATCTTTATGAAATTTTCAGGAGTTGTTAGTAAAATTAAAAGACATATCATAAATGATTAAATTTTGGTGGTGAGCAGTTGGCCTGATTGTGAGTCCAACTAATTACCAGCAAATTACTGAAATTGTACATACAGTACTCTCAAAAGGCACAAATGAAAAGATTTTGGTGTTAATACAAAGAAAATCATGGTTTTGGAACCAAATTAAATTTTTTGTTACCGTTGCCTTGCTTGGTGGAGGTATGTGCTCTCAGAGTGCTGTAGTTGTATTTAGGGAGGTTTAAACAAACAAAAGTGTCGACCTAAAAAACGCTGACGTTTCGTCATTAGATTTCCATCTTCAGAACTAAGAAACTATAAACTAAATACAAGGATATGAAAGTTTAAAACTAGAAATTTATTTTGATAGACTAGCTGGGGACAGAGGTGTTATCATGTGGAAGTGTAAAAGGTGAATGACTGGAATAAGCTAGGGGGGGGTTCCTAATATCGGTGCTGGTATTGTCTGGCAGTCAGGGAACGTCGTTGGCCGCAGGGGTGTACAGTCGGAGAAAAAACTTCAATTGTGAATTGTAGTTAGAAGAACTGCTTCCATCCTCCCGCCGTTGGCAGAAAGAGTGTACAGTCGGGGAAAAACGTCTGTTGTGAATTGTAGCGAGGGGAACGGCTGAAGTCACTATGTTGAGGCTGGGATTAGTTTTATGAATGCAAAGAGACTCTAAAGTTGTAAGTTCTATTGGATTGGAGAAGCCAATAATGGAGATGCCTTTCCTGCTAATGGGATGGTTGTTTTGTTCTGCATGAAGATGGGAAGCTGAATGTGAAGGTTTTGCTAGTGGTAAACCTATTCTACTGGACATACCTAAATGTTGGTCAATGCGGGCTTTGTAATGCTGTCCAGTGTTGCCCAAATACGAAGCTTGGCAACTTCTGCAATTGTACCTGCAGATCACCCCGGACAGTAAAGGTGTGGGGGGGTTTGTCCTTGAATATAAAATACGATCCTATGATAAATGTATTTTTAAAAGAGAACCTAAAGTTTATATGTGGATAGGCTTTAGAGAGGATAATTTTCAGAGAGTTAACTGGAGCGGCTATGGTTCTGTTGTAGTATGGGAGAGAGTGAAAAAAGTCTAATTTACGAGCTGAAGGGTTAGTAATGCCGGGGTCGACAAGTTTTTCAAGGAACAGTTTGCAATAATAGTCTAATGGATGGTGCGGATAACTCTTTTTCTTGAGAAAAATGTTCGAAGAAAGTCTATTTCACTTGGAAATGCTATGTAAGAGGAAGATGAGTGATATGCCTTGAACTATAAAGTTTGATTACATTAATTTTAAATTGGTCATAGCAGTGGCTGCAAAAGCTGGTTCCGAGACCTGAAAAGGTTGGCCTTCTGTTGATTCTAGTGGTTAGTGTCGAGTCCTCATTTGTGGCTAGGATGTCTAAAAATGCTATGGAATTATTAGATTGGCTTTCAGCTGTGACCTTTATGTTGGGATGTTTACTGTTTAAATATTGTAGAAATAAGTCTGAATCGGTTGTGTTTTTGAAGATAACCACCTGTTTGAGTGTTTCGCCCACCCTACCGCCCTCCTTCCTACCTCTCTATGGGACAGCCCTTTGTCTGTGACTGACTTCTTGTATTCCCTGCCTTCCTTCTCATACCTTCCGCCACACGCCCGACCCCCTCCGGAGCCGTCCCCTACGTAACAACAACAAGATAAGGAAAGCGTCGTCTACCTAGCGTTTGTAGTGGATGGGTTTAAAGTGTGTGTTTCTTCTTGAATATATGTATAACTTGTAGCTATTTACACTCAGATGTGGTCCCTTGTGCCCACTTGTAGAGCAGCCACAAAAGTGGGCCGAGGCCACAGATCTCCAGTCTTAGTTCCCTCCTGTGGCTGTACTGCTAGGGCCCACCATTGTTCTTGCTGTTAGGTATTATTATTTCGTATGTTGATTTTACCCCGGAAAACGCAAGTGTGTCTTTTTGTTTTAGTACCTATCTTTGCTAGACTTGGATTTATCATACAGCTGTACCGTATGCAAAACGGTAGGCCTACCGTATTGTACCTACACCATCAATAGCTACCCACTAACAGTAACCAGGGATATCCCTAGTGTCTGGGTGCTATTTCTGGGATTTTTTTTTTTTTTTTGCTTTAGCTAACCCATGGATTGTGACTTACGTATTCTGATTCCAGTAAAGTTATTACTAAAATCAGCTAAGCCGGAGCTGCAGTTCATAAAATGTTGCTCAACACCTTCAGCTATGGCTTGCAGTCCATGGGCAAATGGCATGTAGCTAACTGTTGACACTGTTGTGGTTCCTTTGTTCTCAAGAATTTCTTGTCTGCGCAGAGCTACAGCCTGTCCGTCGTGCTCCTCCACCACCTAGACTACCTCCTCCTCAGTCGGGGTGAGTACTGCGTTGGTTAGTGCCAAAAAATGCTCTGAGAAACTGTTGGGCCTACCTTGGTGTGTAAACACACACTGGGAGTGGTACTCATCAGCTAGTGTTAGCTATAGGTGCTCTTCCTGTATCTTGCTCCTGGATCTTTTTGGCTAAAGTTTTTCGTCCATTTAATTGTGAGAGACTGGCAGAAATCTGCAGAGCTGTACTGCAACTGTAATTAATAAGCATTTTGTATACACACTCTGCATCCTCTTAGCTTGTATCAAGTAGCTACCTATTTCTTGTGCAGGACCAATACCTGTTCGACTGTTACAGTCTTAGCTTTCCATTTGCTCTGATTTATTTATTTTTTTTTTTTTCGTACTAAAAATAGAACAGTCTGATACCCATGTTTTTAATTCAATTGTTAGCTATATAATAGTCATTAATTTTCCAGGAAAGCAGCCAAAGATCCTAGTATTAGTTTCAAGACCAATCTTCCACCTCCACTACCTCGTGTGAACAAAGCTGATACAGCCAAGACATCCTCTGCTCCGTTTTCATCTGCCCGAACGAAGCTCCACCAGTCTATATCAATGCCTTTTGTTAGGCGTTCCAATAAACCATCTCAGCCTGTTGGAAAAAGACCCCCTCCTCCCAGACCTCCTCCACCTAAGCATCATGTCCAGGTGAGTAGTAGCCAACCAAAGTGATTGATGTTGAGGGTTGAAAACGTTGAAATTGCGGAAAGCAGAAGACACAGATCCTTGTGAACGTCAAAGCTTAGCTTCTAGATATCTGAGCTCCGAATTAATTTTAATTCGAGAAAAACTTGGGTGCATTTTTTTTTTTAAAGTAGCCCGGTGTTTACATCGCCTGTAGAGATGCTCAGTAAATTATCACTGATCTGATGTCATATCTTTGCACTTCCTTTTGCTTACACTCTGTGTCATTGCAGTTACCGTATTGCCCATAACGTGATTGTAGGTGAGTTCAGACATACAAGTTATGAAGAGATGACTTGAATATCCACTTGTGATTGACACTAAAATATGAGCTTCGTCAGCTGCTCTCATTAATGAGTGGTACCTGTATCATATTTAACCAGGGTTGTCCATAATTCGATTCCGACCAAAACACCATGTAAACTCCAGTCATATTTGTAAATACTGAACCTTGCTACGTTTTTCATAAAATCTTTACCAACGTTAAGGTGAACTGTTTTATTATTGAAAACTCAGTAGCATTCATTCATATTTCACTGTTTTTTTATCTATTGATTCTACAGGCTGTGAGAAAGCATTCTCTTTTGTATGCTTGAGCTGTTCCTGGTGTTCTAACGAACCTCTTCCCTTCTTAACTTGATATTCGCCTGAGCAACGTTGATAGTCATTGTAATTCATCGGCTTGGTACCTATCAATAAGAGGGGTGGATCATACAGTCCTGTGCAGTTTACTGTAGTTTAAAGCACCGTTGATTGGGGAAGTTTAGAGATATCTCATAATTCTCATTAAGTTTAACTTGTCCTGTACTTCAGTCGTGCATATTGAATGATTGGTTTTGCTTTTTCTTGATCGAGTTTTAGGCATTAATCCCAAACTGGCTACTCTTGAGATGGCCTCAATATTTGAGTCAAAGAGTTGCAAATCTAGTGATCGTGACTGAGAGTCGGAACAAGTTAAAGCTAATAATATACCTAAGCCATTGACTACCTGCGCTAATCTTGACGGCCTATTCAAAATACCACAAAGGTCCGACGGCTCTTAGATGAAACCTCTGTAAAATGTTTTCTGACATAGTGACCTCAAACCAGAAGGAAACTGATTGTAGTGATGCAAGGCACTTGTTTATCAACAAGAAATATCAAGTTGTAAATACTAGTTAGGGGTGCGTGACAATCACTGAAGTGTTATACCTACTTGAAATGATGTAGAATTTTTCAAAATTAATTATTGCGTATTTTTGGTAGCCCATACCGATCAGTGTATGCTTCTTACTGATAAATGGATTTCTTGCATCAACTTGGATTGGTTTTCTACAGTTTCAGGTCACTTTATTAATAGAAAACATTGTACCAAAGTATCCGTAACTGTATGAGCTATTTGGTAGAATTGGGCCGAGAAATATATCTGTTTAATTGGTAACACCTCAACTAAAAAAATACCAAGGACCTGCGAGACTCAATC
>LQNS02278096.1:23436973-23460529 GCA_001587735.2 Parhyale hawaiensis | reverse complement strand
TGCCGCTAGCCCCCTAAAAATTTAGGACGTAATGCCCCCATACCTGAAGACACTTTTTGAGCAAAAAACAGAAAATTGATAATTTTGACCATTTTCGCCTAAACGATCCCCTTAAATCTGTTTCATAGTTACGATAGTAAGCACTACGAATTTTTTCTGTGATACCCTAAATGCATAATGTGCATGTAGATATAGTGGAATGAGTGAAAGCGATTTCGAAATATTGACGGATTGGCAAGGTGATTTTTTGCCTATAGCATCGGTGGCTATTATTATTATTGTAGGGTAACATGTCTAGTTCCTGCCCACCATGCCAGGAGCCCTCCACTTGACACTAAAAAACTTCCTGTGTGAAAACTAGCAGTGGTAGAATGCCGTACATAGGTTTAAACTGTAGGCTAAGTAGTGCCGCACCATCCCTGAAAATGACGTGCAAAAAAAAAAATAGAACAAGGAAAAAATGGTGGTTTTCACATTTTTTTTTTTTACTACCATTTTTTTCTTGTTCTATTTTTTTCGCCCGTCATTTTCAGGGATGATGCGGCACCATTTAGCCTACAGCTTAAGACTATGTACAGCTTTCTAGCACTGCTAGTTTTCACAGTTAAAATTCACACAGGAAGTTTTTTAGTGCCAAGTGGACGGCTACTAGCATGGTGGAAGGGTACTAAACATGTTACCTTACTAATGCAGAAAACTAAATTTTTGGATAATGAAAATCATTATGAATATAGGTAGCTAATTTTTATTTCTACATTTTCTGCCACACTTGAAGCCGTTTCATAAAACATAGCCCTATAGGTATGTAACCAGTCTCACCTGATACCGTATTTGAAATGGCTCAGACACCGAGCATGTAGTGGGGGAAGTTTTACATCTACGGACCACAGTTAAAAAACGGATTGGTATCTTGAAATTTGACAAGTTTGTGGTAATTTCAGCAGAAGGTTCCTTGGGTATATACATAATCTACAGTTGTTACTTTTTCCAGTCGAGAAATTAGTCAATACTGTAGTTTACCTGTATGCTAGGTACTAATATTCACTTTTGCTGTGCGTTTTACTAGCTTGAAAAAAAACTGATTGCACTGCTGTACTGAAATGAAATTGGGCAGTGACTGTCTCTGCTGATGATTGAAACAAAGGTCAAACAGCTTTATACAATGCAAACTCTAGAGCCGAATGATAAAAAGAGGCAGCAGTAATAAACAGGCGTAGGCCTAGCTGTCAACACAATTTTATATCCTGCATTTTTTGATGGCGTGTATACTATTACTATAATATTTTCTAATACAGCAGGTAGATTGGTATTAATCCATTGATATATGTAGTTAGCAAACGTACACTGTTTGTGTAATACTCTTAGATAAGTGAGTCATAAACAACTGATAACCATGTTTTGTGCTCATTATCTTCTTATCAGCAGTGAGATGTAAGCATCATGTAGTCACTACATTCCAGTGCTAGTGGCAGGTGTTTTTGTGGTGTGGCTATGATGTTAACACACTAAAACTAGATTGTTGGGAAATGTGTTTGCTTTTGTATAATTCTAGTTCATAGACACATTTCTTCTATCATTGACTACACCATACCCTGACTTTCCACCCGGAATTGGGCCGCTGCCAAATCAGACCTCTTGCCAATTCGCATGGGCTTAGTTTTGATAAGGTAGCTACCTACTCTCTAATAATCAGGCAGACCTCAAACAAAAAGTGATTATTTAGTCCTACTGTAAGGTATGTACTTAACAAGGAAAATAAATTCATCAGTGTATCATTAGTGGGTGATATACCTTATCATTATACTTTTGGACCCTAAGTTTAATTGAAAAATCGTCACAAGTTCTATCAATATTAGGATTTCATAGAAAAAGTTTACCCACAGAAACTAGCTACTAGTAATATACATGTATTAATGTCCCACGCAATTGAATCTTTTCTATGACGATTTGAAGCAATAACTCATAAAATTGATGCATATATAGAGGGTGTGGCAGGGCTGATTCCAATGGCCGTTCGAGATGGAAGATTAAGTAAACCCAGCGATACCGTGCTTCAGAATTGAACTGAGAACCACAGCAAAACTGCAAATCGAAGCTGCATTGACAGTCTTGAACTAATGATGCAAGGTTTACCACTGAGTAGCTAGTAGCTATCTAACGACGGAAGGGCGAGATCAGCTGGCCCGAGCGGCGTTTAATTCTGACGTCAAAGTTGACTATATGCGCTATAAGCTGAAAGAAAATGCAGTGCTTTTTGACTCGTTCAAGGGACTTGTAACCTTACATATAGATTAAGGATACAATATTGGTGACATTTACTGATTAAAATTAATAGAGGTGAATAAACTGACATCTTCATTGACGTTTATATATTATGAAACACTGTTATACTTATAACTACAGGATCCTTACAAGCCCCATATGAAAAAAAAAATTATAATGCGAGCTTAAACCTCCACCTAGAAAGTTATGTTTTTGTAATGCTTGTCTGTCTGTCATCAAGATACAGTTATTCAAAAAGTTATAGATAAATGATAAATCTTTACAAAATACAGTATATATACAGGGATTGCTAAACATGTTTTTAGCAGTAACAGAAAATTAACTTTTGGTGAAGATTCATTCAAAAGTTTGTTTGTTTGTCTGCCTATCTTTTCTTAGTACAATGACTGTAAAAGTTTTGGACAGATTTTCATGAAATTTGCATGAATTGTTAGATGTATCACAAAAATTTAGTGGCAAAATTTCTTTGGTCTGTTAGGTCGTTCGTTTGTCTCTGTATTTGATTTTATGTTTATTAACAAAGTAACTCAAGAAGTTATGAACAGATCTCTGTACAATTTAGCTATAGGAATTTTTCATAATTTCGAAAGACAAATGATTAAATTTTGGTGATGATTGGTTGGTTTGTATGTGTGTTTAACTATTGCTTGTCAAAATGTTTGTTAGCAACATAACTTGAATAACTACTTAGTTAATGAATGGATCTTCAAGAAAATTTTAGAATCTGTTTATCCTGTCTAAAGCAGGGGCTCGTATCCTGGAGGGAATTCCCCACTGGTTAGGGAATAGCGGAATTGCTAGATGGAAAATTTTGTACATTTGTTTCCACCCACAAAAATCGATAGTATTTCAAAGCTAATACAATGCATCCAAATGTGGACTTTCCTGCTTTACAAATCACAACTATTTACAGACTGTTTTAAAAATAGTATATCCCTCTCCAATGCTGCAATCTTAAATTTCAAGTTATTGCTTTGGTATCACATGCATGTTAACATATGCATTGAAATCGATGAAATAATCCCCAAATAAATTTTAGTGGAAACAGCTAGCTATATTATGTCCATTGCAAGTATACACCCATCAAACAGATACCTAGGCTATAGCATTTGAAAACATTCCTTCCTGAATGACAAAAGATTTTCTCTTACTGTTAGTAATAAATCTAATATTCTAGTGGACTTGTGCTTGAAAAAATCATACAATAATCGATATGGTTGCCTAACATAGGTCGTCTCGGAATCTCCTCTTCTATGACTTGCTTCTTCATTTTCTTCATTGATCCTTTGTTATTCTCTCATCCTCAAGTTCTCTCTTCTCCATTCTCCTTCATCTTTCACGTTCGTCTTCCATATTGACAGCGAGAAGTAATATCTTGAGTAAAATACTGCAATAAATTTGAATACAACTTCAGTCTGCTTGTACGCAATGTGAGCGCACTGTAGTCATGATACTACTGTCTTTCAAACTCAACTATCTACTTCATGCAAACCGTGGAATTCTGGCCTATGAAGCAAAAACTGTTCATTAAAAACAGCAAACTAGATGAAATAATTGTCTACTGCTCCATGAATAATACTCACTTTGTGACTGCTTCGTTGATCATCTGCTGCAAGTATACGACGTGACCAAAGACATAAGTTATAAATTAGACACCAGAAGCTGCAAATATCTTTGTTTAGATTTCAAGAAGTGTTTCAAGCAAGTCGTGCATTTAGATACAGCAGTCTGGTCATCCATCTCCATGAAAACGCAACTTAATTACAAACTCTCGGCTATTTTCACCCATTTCCTTAAGAAGCGGTCTCAAAATAAATACAAGAACCGTTCTATTATATTGAGATGAAAACTAAAGTTAAAACTTAAAGACCGTGAAAGGGCACAAAAAAGCAAACGTATGTATATGTATGTGCTGCAGACTCTGCATAGATTGAAATCGAATTGGTCAAAGACCAATGATGTGGTGGAGAATAGAGAGCTGGCTCGCTAAAAAGTGGAGAATTGGAGAAGAAAAGTTAAGAACCACTTGTCTAAAGGCTCAAATGATTACCTACCTAGATTTTGATGCTGATTCATAGAAAATCATAGTTTTAGAGCCAATTTGAATTTTTCGTTACCGTTGCCTTTCTTGACGGAGGTATGCGCTCTCGAAGTGCTCTAGTTCGTAATATTAACTTGTAGCTATTTAGTTATTAATACAGTGTGGTATAAGTGTAACCGTTAGCTTGACCTACCAACTAAGGGTTCAGGATTTACTCTCGTCAGGGTGCTTGCACCGAAAACGGCCGGCAACATGGGTTCAGAACACAAAGGATGTCAGGATATAACAGGTCGGCATGACTTGGCAGCAGGTCTACTGGGGACTGATGGTATATGCTGTCCACAATTGCATCACCTAACTCAGGGCATTAGGAAAATTCAACTTGCATCGGAAGTTTTATTCGTAGAAACCAGCCAGTGAAGACAGCGGAAGACTAGGCACCACTGAGCACAAGAGGCAGATGACCAGCTCACAAGAGAACACCGATACTAGTGACTACAACCGACAACTTACTGCTAGACAACAACTCCTATCTCGCACTGTCGTAGTCAAGCGAAGATCTTTTTGTCCTGTCCTAGTCACGAACATGCGAGGAGCTTTCTGCGCGTATGTCGGACACAACACGACTTCGCAAATGCGCGCCCGGTTTACAGGCCTTTGTCTCCCGTTCTTGCTACTGAGAACAGCGCTCTCGAATGACAACTGCATCTAGTCCAACGATATCAAAAGTGCCAATATTTAAAAAGTGATACATATACAGAAAAACAACCATGTGTGCCTATAACAATAGTTGGCAAGTGCACAGTATACTAAACTGCGCAATTATAATAAATATTTGATACAAGTAGACTAGGGGCTAGGCCAGTGTTCTAGCCAAGGGGCTATAAAACTCACAAGTTATCCTAAGTGCAAAATGTGGAAATAATTGAAGATATAGAACCATCACGAGAATAATTATAGTGACGATTAACTGGATGAACTTGTGACCGAACCGTCACATAAGAAATGTCTTGAGCCGAGGTTGATGCCGCCTTTTTCTGTCTTCTACTTCGTTTAGTATTCATCATCCTTCAGCAGCCTCTTTCGAAGGCAAGCTGCCTGTGGTTCTGGCCATATTGTTGCAGGCTTGTAAGTTGCAAGTCAGTAGTTATGTAGTTGTCGCCGAGTTATTCTAAGAATGTTATTCTATTTTTTTTTTTTTACATGTACCGCTTGTTCCCTTTATGAGTTCTCGCATTTACGTGTAGGTTTGATAAAAATGGCCAGGATGGCGAGTTTCTTGCTAGGTGCGACCTTGTCATTCACTGATTCAGGCAGGATGTTGTACACCATGACTGATTAGACTTAATCAGTCATGGTGTACAACATCCTGCCTAAATCAGTGAATGGCAAGGTCGCACCAAGCAGGAAAATGCAACATTGCGCCCTCAGGGGTATATTCTGGCGGGCTCTATCGCTGCCCCAATACATTTGGGCATCACGCACCCAAGGGCCCCGAGTGCCTTTTGTGCAGCAGATGTTTCAGCTTGCCGCATTTCCTGCTGACGAGGTTAGTTTTGTAAAGTTATGTAGGTTCTCTACTTTTCCCTTTTTGTTCCACATTTTTTAATTACCTCCGCCAAGGAGGTTATGTTTTTGTCGTGTTTGTCTGTCTGTCACCAAAATAACTCAAAAAGTTATGAACGGATTTGGATGAAATTTACAGAGATTGTTAGGTATGTTAGGAGGAACAGATGATTAACTTTTGGTGAAGATATGTTCATCCGTTTGTTTGTTTGTTTGTCTGCCTTATTTTTTTATGCCATAACTCAAAAAGTTATTGATGGATTTGGATGAAATTAACATGAGTTGTTAGGTATATAACAAAGAGTAAATGACCGAATTTTGGTGATGACCCGTTTGTTCGTCTGTCACTGTTTTTTTTATTTTATGCTTGTTAGCACAATAACTCAAAAAATAGGGAATGGATCTTAATGAAATTTATAGAGCTTGTTAATAATGTTAAAAGACATAAATGATCAAATTTTGGTGCAGATCGGTTTGTTCGTTTGTATGTTTGACTCATGTTTGTCATAACATTTGTTAACAGTATAACTCAAAAGTTATGAACGGATCTTCAAGAAAATTGAACAAGCTGTTATTAATATAATAAGGCACAAATGATTATATTTTGGAGTGTATGCAAAGAAAATTATGGTTTTAGAGACAATTTGAATTTTTGCTACCGTTGCCTCACTTGGCGGAGGTATGCGCTCTCGGAGTGCTCTAGTTCTTTATGTCTCTTCTTCCTTCCTCTTAGTATTGCAGTGTACTCTGTGGGTAAGGAGGCTTAAACTGGGAAAATACTACCGTAGTACCTACTTCTACTACTCCTACTCACCTGTCCTATGTTTTGGGGAGCAGCAATTATAGGGGGGAATCTGTAAGTTACCATAGCCTTAGCTAGGTTTTCGGAATCAGGCCTTTTGTGTCCACTTTGCTTTCCTCCATTTTTTACTCATGCCGATTGAGCTTTGTTCGATACTTCCTCTTGTTTTCCGACTTACGGTTCCCGTTAGCGTTGATCTATGCGGGAACACCGTCGTGCTTGTTTTTCACGTTTCTATTGACATACTGTATGCCCCTTGTTCGTTCGTCTGTGACAGTCTTCTTGTGGAAATTGAAACGTAGATTACTGGCTACTATAACTGACCAACTATCGACATGCTACATGTACCATCCCTTTCATCTCTTGAAGCATCATAACCATAATTACTTCCACCTAGGAGGTTATGTTTTCGTCGGGTTTGTCGGTCTCTTTGTTTGTCTGTCCCCAAGATAACTCAAAAAGCCATGGACAGATATTGACTTAAGTTACAGGGATTGTTACGTATATTAAAAGAAGCAAATGATTAACATTTAGTGAAGATCTGTTAATCTGTTTGTGTTTGTTTTTTTTTTTTGCCTTATTTTTCTTCATGCCATAACTCAAAAAGTTATGGACGGATATTTATGAAATTTTCAGGAGTTGCTAGGTAGCCTAGGTATATCACAAAGATTAAATGACCAAATTTTGGTATTGATCTGTTTGTTGCTGTTTTTAATTTGTGATTTTTAGGACTATAACTCAAAAGGTTATGAATGGATCTTTATGAAATTTTCAGGAGTTAGTAATATTAAAAGACATAACTACCGTATCATAAATAATTAAATTTTGATGGTGATCAGTTGGCCTGTTTGTGAGTTGAACTAATCACCAGCAAATTACTGAAATTATAAGTACAGTACTCTCAGAAGGTACAAATGAAAAGATTTTGGTGTTGATACGAAGAAAATCATGGTTTTGGAACCAGTTTCAATTTTTTGTTACTGTTGCCTTGCTTGGTGGAGGTATGTGCTCTCAGAGTGCTGTAGTTGTATTTAGGGAGGTTTAAACAAACAAAACTGTCTACCTAACAAACGCTGACGTTTCGGTATTAGATTTCCATCTTCAGAACTAAGAAACTAAAAAACCAAATACAAGGATATGAAAGTTTAAACCTAGAAATTTATTTTGATGGACTAGCTGGAGACAGAGGTGTTATCATGTGGAAGTGTAATAGGTGAATGACTGGAATAAGCTAGGGGGGTCCTAATATCGGTGCTGGTATTGTCTGGCAGTCAGGGAACGTCGTTGGTGGCAGGGGTGTACAGTCGGGGAAAACACTTCAATTGTGAATTGTAGTGAGAAAAACTGCTTTGATCCTCCCGCCGTTGGCAAAAGGAGTGTACAGTCGGGAAAAAAGCGTCAGTTGTGAATTGTAGTGAGGGGAACGGCTGAAGTCACTATGTTGAGGCTGGGATTAGTTTTATGAATGTACTGTAAAGTTGCTAGTTCTATTGGATTGGAGAAGCCAATAATGGAGATGACTTTCCTGCAAATGGGATGGTTGTTTTGTTCTGCATGAAGATGAGGAGCTGAATGTGAAGGTTTTGCTAGTGGTAAACCTATTCTACTGGATATGCGTAAATGTTGGTCAATTCGGGCTTTGTAATGCTGTCCAGTGTTGCCCAAATACGAAGCTTGGCAACTTCTGCAATTGTACCTGTAGACAACACTGGACAGTAAAGGTGCGGGGGGTTTGTTCTTCAATTTAAAATAGGATCCTATGGTAAATGTATTTTTAAAAGAGAACCTAAAGTTTATATGTGGATAAGCTTTGGAGAGAAAAGTTTTCAGAGAATTAACTGTAGTGGCGGTGGTTCTGCTGTAGTATGGGAGAGAGTGAAAAAAGTCTAATTTACGAACTGAAGGGTTAGTAATTCCGGGGTCGACTAGTTTGTCAAGAAACAGTTTGCAATAATAGTCCAATAGATGGTGCACATAACTGTTATTCTAGAGAAAAAAGTTTGAAGAAAAATATGTTTGCTGAATATTTTATATTCCAACTTCTAGTAGGTATATGCTGATATTTTTATCTCTTTCATCTGTAAGTATTGATGTGTTTCTTCTTGAAAATATTACTAATAGCTATTTACACTCAAATGTGGTCCCTTGTGCCCACTTGTAGAGGAGCCACAAAAGTGGGCCGAGGCCACAGATCTCCAGTGTTAGTTCCCTCCTGTGGCTGTACTGAAAGGGCCCACCATTATTCTTGCTGTTAGGCGTTATTATTTCGTATGTTGATTTTACCCCGGAAAACACAAATGTGTCTTTTTGTTTTAGTACCTATCTTTGCTAGACTTGGATTCATCATACAGCTGTGCCGTATGCAAAACGGTAGGCCTACCTTATTGTACCTACACCATTAATAGCTACCCACTAACAGTAACCAGGGATATCCCTAGTGTCTTGGTGTGCTATTTCTGTGATTTTTTTTTGTTTTTTGCTTTAGCTAACCCATGGATTGTGACTTACATATTCTGATTCCAGTGAAGTCATTACTGAAATCAGCTTTTCTGGAGCCGCAGTTCATAAAATGTTGCTCAACACCTTCAGCTATGGCTTGCAGTCCATGGGCAAATGGCATGTAACTGTTCACACTGTTGTGGTTCCTTTTTTCTCAAGAATTTCTTGTCTGCGCAGAGCTACAGCCTGTCCGTCGTGCTCCTCCACCACCTAGACTACCTCCTCCTCAGTCGGGGTGAGTTCTATGTTGGTTAGTGCCAAAAAATGCTCTGAGAAACTGTTAGGCCTACTTTGGTGTGTAAACACACACTGGAAGTGGTACTCATCAGCTAGCGTTATAGGTGCATTTCCTGTATCTTGCTATTGGATCTTTTTGGCTAAAGATTTTCTTCCATTTAATTGTGGGAGACTGGCAGAAGTCTGCAGAGCTGTACTGCAACTGTAATTAATAGGCAATCTGTATACACACTCTGCATCGTCTTAGCTTGTATCAAGTACCTATTTCTTGTGCAGGACAGATACCTGTTCGACTGTTACAGTCTTAGCTTTTTCCATTTGCTCTGATGTATTTTTTTTTTTCGTACTAAATATGGAACAGTCTGATACTTATGTGTTTAATTCAATTGTTAGCTATATAATAGTCATTAATTTTCCAGGAAAGCTGCCAAAGATCCTAGTATTAGTTTCAAGACCAATCTTCCACCTCCACTACCTCGTGTGAACAAAGCTGATACAGCCAAGACCTCCTCTGCTCCGTTTTCATCTGCCCGAACGAAGCTCCACCAGTCTATATCAATGCCTTTTGTTAGGCGTCCTAATAAACCATCTCAGCCTGTTGGAAAAAGACCCCCTCCTCCCAGACCTCCTCCACCTAAGCATCATGTCCAGGTGAGTAGTAGCCAACCAAAGTGATTGATGTTGAGGGTTGAAAACTTTGAAATTGCGGAAAGCAGAAGACACAGATCCTTGTAAACGTCAAAGCTTAGCTTCTAGATATCTATCTGAGCTCCGAATTAATTTTAATTCGAGGAAAACTTTGGTGCATTTTTTTTTTAAAGTAGCCCGGTGTTTACATTGCCTGTAGAGACGCTCATTAAATTATCACTGTTCTGATGTCATATCTTTGCACTTCCTTTTGCTTACACTCTGTGTCATTGCAGTTACCGTACTGCCCATAACGTGATTGTAGGTGAGTTCAGACATACAAGTTATGAAGAGATGATTTGAATATCCACTTGTGATTGATACTAAAATATGAGCTTCGTTAGCTGCTCTCATTAATGAGTGGTACCTGTATCATATTTAACCAGGGTTGTCCATAATTCGATTCCGACCAAAACACCATGTAAACTCCAGGCATATTTGTAAATACTGCACCTTGCTACGTTTTTCATAAAATCTTTACCAACGTTAAGGTGAACTGTTTTATTATTGAAAACTCAGTAGCATTCATTCTTATTTCACTGTTTTTTATCTATTGACTGTAGAGGCTGTGAAAAAGCATTCTCTTTTGTATGCTTGAGCTGTTCCAGGTGTTCTAACCAACCTCTTCCTTTTTTAACTTGGTATTCTCCTGAGCAACGTTGATAGTCCTTGTAATTCGTCGGCTTGGTACCTATCAATAAGAGGGGTGGATCATACAGTCCTGTGCAGTTTACTGTAGTTTAAAGCACCATTGATTGGGAAGTTTAGAGATATCTCATAATTCTCATTAAGTTTAACTTGTCCTGTACTTCAGCCGTGCATATCGATTGGTTTTGCTTTTTCTTGATCGAGTTTTAGGCATTAATCCCAAACTGGCTACTCTTGAGATGGCCTCAATATTTGAGTCAGAGAGTTGCAAATCTAGTGATCGTGACTGAGAGTCGGAGCAAGTTAAAGCTAATAATATACCTAAGCCATTGACTACCTGCGCTAATCTTGACGGCCTATTCAAAATACCACAAAGGTCCGACGGCTCTTAGATGAAACCTCTGTAAAATCTTTTCTGACATAGTGACCTCAAACCAGAAGGAAACTGATTGTAGTGATGCAAGGCACTTGTTTATCAACAAGAAATATCAAGTTGTAAATACAAGTTAGGGGTGCGTGACAATCATTGAAGTGTTATACCTACTTGAAATGATGTAGAATTTTTCAAAATTAATTATTGCGTATTTTTGGTAGCCCATACCGATCAATGTATGCTTCTTACTGATAAATGCATTTCTTGCATCAACTTGGATTGGTTTTCTTCAGTTTCAGGTCACTTTATTAATAGAAAAGATTGTACCAAAGTATCCGTAACTGTATGAGCTATTTGGTAGAATTGGGCCGAGAAATATATCTGTTTAATTGGTAACACCTCAACTAAAAAAATACCAAGGACCTGCGAGACTCAATCCAAACTGAGGTGCATTGCAATTTTTATTGTTTCATTGTAATTTCTCTCTTTTCAGTACGTTTGCAGTACATACAAATTGATTAATTATGCAATACTGCTGGGAACTCAGTGTTAAGTAATACCTATCTCACGTAGTGGTAAACCTGATCTCCGCATCATTATGTGGGTATCCACTTAAGAAGCTTATATCTACCAGATGTTGGGAATATCCGGCCCACCACTAGTGCGTTGTGATGAGGGCTGATTTACGATAGTTACTTGAATATGTACGTGTTGCTGTTCAGGTCTTCCCATTCGGAAGGTTCAAGTCGAGGTTCTACTACGTAAGTGTGCCGCTCATCGATCTCGGAAGAATTTTTTTGTAGATTGCTCTATATCCGGACTGTGTATGTGTGATTCGCTCGATTGGAGTAGCTTCACTGGCCTCACGTACTACATTCACTCAGCAGGATATATCGTAACTTGAATGCCCTGTTTGCTTGTCTATGCATAATTAAACTTAGCTCTCACTGAAACTCACTTAGTCTCCATTTTGTATTGTATTTCGAAGTAACGTTTGTGAACACTAGTTATCTCCGCCAAGGATGTCATTTATTTTTTTTATTGTCGAAGTTTATAGGATTGTCTGGCATCAAGATAACTCCAAAAGTTATGGACGGATCTTCAAGAAAATTATAGAGATGTTAGGTAGGTACGGTATGTTGGGAGGAAGAGATGATTCACTGTTGCTGAAGATCCGTTCAACCGTTTTTTTTTTTCTGTTGGCAACATAGCTAACTTGAAAAGTTAAAAACATATCTACATGAAATTTCTTAGAAATGTTCATCAGTAATATAAACCAAAAAGTTTTGAATGGATATTGATGAAATTTTCAGGAGCATTTAGAAATTTAAAAGATATATACGATTGATAAGCTGTTCTGGTGATAATCTGTTCTTTCGTTTGTGTGTTTGTTGAAACCGCTCCACAAAAAGTTTGTAATAAGGTGACTTTAGGTTGAGTCGAGTTTTGCAATGGTATTTTACCTTAATGCCTGTTCATTTAGTCAAATTTCCTTAGGCTGCGTCAGCTGAGGTCAAATTGTTTTACGCGATTATCTTTAAAAATCATCTTAGAAATCATGTTGCCGCCTACTGATACTGGGAAACCACTAGGCTATGGTGACCTTTCAGTCTAACAACTTTTCCTGGAAGTTTACGAACTGCTACGTAAAAGACAATCTAATAATTTCCGAATGAAAAAATTAGCTTCAGTGTACACCTAAAAATACTAATCAAACAATCCCTGACAGCTTAGTGAAAAAAAAATCAAATGTCAGGCTTAGGTGCGAAGAATACGGCAAATTTTCCAACGGCAAATGTCTGAGAGCAAGAGTGTAGCGAATTACACTCAGATTAACATCAAGAATAACTGAGCAAAAAAAATGTTAGCCAATAAAAATATTTACGATTTGATTTTGGTTCTTGTTTTTTTTTATAAATCGTCGATCATGTCACAGCTTGAGACAAATGTAGCTTCAATAGATGTTGTATTGTTTTGGTGGAAATAATGAAACAGCCTCCCTTCACTGTTCCGACTGACGTTATTTTTACTCACTACGTTCACTATATGTTCTGTAGTTGAAGTAGCAAGTTTATTGCCAGCACGGTGCTGGTTCTATTGAGGCCTACCTTGCACAGTCCGGGCATTTTGCAGTCGCTGGATTATGCTTATGAATCTTTGTGTTGATTGATTCTAAGTGCCATGCCTCTTTGTTGCTACGTCCCATTTCCTCTCACTTATTAGTATAAGGTAGGTACACGCTGTAGTGAAATGAATAAATTTCTCAGCTCCACATCCACATGTTTTCTGTAAACAACTGTGTGTGTGAGAGCAAAAAGAGGTGCTAAAGTACTTGTAGGTGGCTTAGAAAGTGCCACTACTCAAGTTTCTCATGTCTCATTTAATATGCGGTAAATGAGATCTCACAAAGTTTCACGCTTTTGTGCTGCTTAACCCATCAATTTGCGAATGACGGAAATAACCGCTCCCGAAACGGTAGGTATGAATGATACGCATGCTGCTGTTAATGGGTTAATGCCATCGGTACCAGGCTGTGCTTTCTCTCTGCGATGATTTTTTCCCGTCAGAATACAATAGGACAAATAACACATTAACAAAGTGATAGACCTGCCAAAAATAGGGTTAAGCAGCACAGCAACATATTCTAACGCGCAGCTGAGAAAACTCGTTCATTTGACTATCATGTGAACTTACCTTTACATTCCTTTGCGTAACCTGTTGTGTACAGATATATACCTTATTAGTCATGTGTTTTTGTGCGTAGTGTGACCTGATTACTCCAGATCTTAGCAAGCTGTCTGCCATACTCTACGACCTGGCTGTTCCATACCTACATTGCGACATTGTCTTACGTCCTGGATTTACCCTGTACAGATTTGTCTTGGTGAACCGTTTCTTTATGGTGTGTCGTTTTGTTTGATGTTGCAATTTACAAATTTATATCTTATGGTAAGTAGTATTTTTGGTATGAGCGGTCTATCTGTCGCTGCCTCATTGTTATGGGGCTGTACTAATTTTTTTTACCATTTAAAATACAGCTATATAGCTAATGGTGTTATTTTCAACTAACGTAGCTGTCATAAAAACTTCACGAACATAAAAATTCAGATGCGGCAACAGATAGCCTCGTGTGCCATGTGTTTTATATGAGATGCGTAGTGCTTTAGTGGTGCTAATTACGGTAACGGCTAACAGCTGGACCCTCCTTTAGCTGTATGCATGGCTGCTGGCTGCCCCAGTACCATGAAGGATTGCTATCGCTTGTGATTGGATGGCTGCCTCTTGAGTTCGCCGTCCTATGCTATAGGGAATATCGTCCTAATGTGACACCAGAGGTTTTGCCAGTTGTAGCTAAACCTTGGGGATTACTTTCTTTCGTGCTCATGTTGCTTTTTCCCATTTCGATGAACCTACCGGTCGTTCTTTGCCTCTTTTCCTCTCCTTTCCTGGCTTGCGTGCCCATGCGCGTTGATCCAGTGCAAGAACACCGTCAAGCGTGGGTGTGACATTTCTGTCGATTTACTATGTATCAAGAATTGCTCTCTCACCATGATCGCCCGTGGTCGTAAAACTAGAAGGCCTAATCTTTAATTATGATACAGTAATGCGTTGGCCACAGCTGTCTTTCCATATCGCTTTTTCCTCCTCTAAATAAGTCTTTGTTTTGCTGTTCCTCTTCTTTTCCTATTTGCTACTCAAGTCCTCCTTGCATGGGTTCATAGGTTCCCTGCTAAACGTGTCCATAGTCTACCCTGCACTTCACGGCAAACTCCTATCAAATATGTCCTACAGCTGCTTGATAAAATCTCAATAAATTCCTCTGCAAATAACATAATGACCTCAAACAAAAAAGCTTTTCATGGTGATGATTGGAATGCATTTACTCGCTAGGCAAAATTCATTTAATTAACTTTAGGTCAGTTTAGTGTCCTAAAATTCACCCGTGATCTGTATCTAAAAGTTGTATTTTTTGCTGATTAACCCCTTGCATTGCCACAAACATTTGTGTGTTTGTGGTAGATAGCAAAAAATTTATCAGCCATAGGACTTATTTGGAATTTTGAGTGGGCTATCAATAGTAATGTAGCCTCTGGCGTTAAATATTTTCATATCCTCTGTTTATTCTTCCCTTTGGGCTACCGTTCTTGTAGATAGAAAGGCTTCAACTTGGAGCATAGCTAACCGGCTGAGTAATAGTTGCATTGTGTTCTTCTCCCTTTCTTTGTAAATGTACACTTTACCATACGTCTCTCTCTACTCTTTGCAATTGAGTTCTAAGTAAACTGCAGCAAAGGCTTTCCTACTAATATGAAGATAATAAGACATAGTGATCCAGGGAATGTGTTTATGTTACAGATTGGTCTGAATAGATTGCAAGTGGTTGACTTATCATGATCAGTTTGTCTAAAATTTTATAAATTTTGCAATTCTCTCTACCTCTTATTACATTGGCAAATTGGCATGATATTGTTTACAAAAAACGTCCTTCACTTTTCGGTAAGAATTTGGTTTTTGTGTGAAGTTCCCTATGTTGTTGATTGGGAAAATGTTAATTCCAGCGTGCTTACGTCGGCATCAGGACTCATTGCAAAAGCCCAGTGTGCAGTAGACTGTCAACTACGGTGTAGTGTCATGCAATACATTGATAACATTAAATTATAGGAGTTTATTACATACCTACCTATCATCTGATTAGCCTGGGGTAGGTAGCATAGGAAAGCTGCTTTGGAAAGCTAGTGAAAAGACTCTGTTTTCAAAGAACCGTATCGCCCGGCCTACCGAGCAGTATTACTCCCCACTACATATTGCAACTCTTCGTAGAGCAACCTACCCTGCAGGTTACCTTAGTTATTAGCTAGGCCTTCGGGACATCTGTCTTTCGTGCCCACTTTGCTTCCTTCCCATCTCATACTCCTTCTGATCTTTCGTCTATCCGTTCTTCTTCTTCTTCTTTTCCGACTTGCTGTTTCCCTGCGCGTCGATCCTGTGTGGGGATAGCCTCGTTCATGGGTTCCCCGTGTCTATCGTCGTACTGTATGTCCCTTATTTTTTCCTCTGTGATATTGCCTTTGTAGTGGAAACGGAGACGTAAACTTTTGAATATAGCTTAATAGTAGCTAGAGCATTCTGAGAGCGCATACCTCCGCCATGCGAGGCAACGGTAGCAAAAAATTCAAATTGGCTCTGAAAGCATAATTTTCTTAGTATAAACTCCAAAATCTAATCATTTGCGCCTTTTGATAGTAATAACAGCTTGTGCAATTTTCTTGAAGATCCGTTCATAACTTTCCAGTTATAACTACTGGTAACAAACGTTATGACAAACATGAGTCAAACATACAAACGAACAACCGATATGCACAAAATATTTAATCATTTATGTCTTTTAACATTGCTAACAACCCCTATAAATTTCATAAAGATCCATTCGTTATTTTTTAGTTATTGTGCTAACAAGTATATAATTAAAAACAGTGACAAAAGACCGAACAAACGGATCATTACCAAAATTTGGTCATTTACTCTTTGTTATATATCTAACAACTCATGTTAATTTCATAAAAAATCCATCTTTTTCAGTTGAGAAAAAAGAGGCAGACTAACAAACGGATGGACGTATCTTCACCAAAAGTTAATCATCTGTTCCTCCTAACGTACTTAACAATCCCTGTAAATTTTTTTTCGTCTACACCGCCATTGTTTTTGTTTTAGCAATCTTCTGCAAGCCCTGAAACTTCGAATGCGCATTTCCTGTTCTTGTAACCCTAAATATTCGTCCATTATCTCCGTTGAACGTTTCCATTCCTTTGGAAGACCTTAGTTATTATTGTTTGGGCATTTTATGTTAAACACTGTAACACGTATTTCTCATGATAAAAGAGCTTATTTATCATAAAATTCATCTCCAACCCATTACAGATGAATTTGTGGTAGTTTGTTCCGTGCTATCATTTGCGAATGCTGAGTTGGCTGTTTTTTGTTATTCTGTCCCTACATGTTGATGTTTTTGCAAACCGCATTAGTTGCCCAACCTGTGCATTGTACATCGAGTCCTATCAATTTGACTTCAGTTTGGCTGGCTTGTGTTGTTTAATTGCATCGTGCTATATTGTCCCTTCTATAAATTGCTTTGACTTTGTAATTACAAGGAAAAAATTTCTATGGAGTGAAATAGTTCGTTAGTTATTCTATATTTGTCGTGAGGATTATGTAATGTTTAACTTCAATTACGTTTGTTTTAGAGGCCGCTCCCCGCATTTGAAGTAGCTAAGTCTTATTGTAGTTATTAGAAAATGGACTGTGAACGTTATTTTTATTCAAAGAACCATGAAGCAATTTATGGCCGTAGCTATGTTGTTTGTATGCCTATGTCGTCATTCAAAGTATTGGTTTCATTGGTTTGAACTCGTCACAGGGCGTATAATGGGCATTAGCGAGGCTTGCCCATCCTGTGTTTGGGGAACTTGCGCAAGGGACATGTCCTAATTTACCTGAGCTTTCTTGCTGCTCTTCCGCTTCTATCCTCGTTCTGCTCGACTAACTACACATCCCTTCTTTGTTCCTCTCTTTGGGTTGCAGTGAATACACTAAGTAGAGAGGTGTGAACGAGAAGTATAAGGACAACCAGTATTGGTTTCAAGTTATCAACGACATTGTAGTTTTGAAAGAGCCCTCCTAAGGATCTACTGATATCTTCCACCGTGGTCCTTGCAATATTTACTGGCTTTACAAAACTCCTATACTAAATTACTATCGGAAAGCGGAAGATTTTCTAAATGTACGAACAGAGTAAAATAAACCGTTGATTAATACTTTCCCATTTCCATTTAATATATCGTGATGCCCTAGGGGGTATATTCTGGCGGGCTCTTTCCCTGCCACAATATATTTGGACCTCACGCACCCAAGGGTCCCGTTAGAAAGTTCTTCAGGGCTGCAGATGTTCTTAGATCTTCGAAACAATGCTGACACTACTGATCTTTTGTGATGTTGATGTTGTTGCTGCTGAAATTCAGCAGCAACAGCAGCAGTGCTGTCTGCATTGTTTCGAAGATCAAAGAACATCTTCAACCCTGAAGAACTTTCTAACAAACAGAATGCAATATCAAATATCTTGAGCAATAACGGCTACCCTAAGCGCTTCATTGGCAGTGTTAGAAATAAAATGATACCAGAAGAAACATCTGAGAGCTCCCAAAATATTCCATCTCAAAATAACTCAGCCATGCGGCTACGCTATGTGTCTACTCCGTACATAAAAGGCACATTAGAAAGAATTAGTCGCATAGTAAAGCCTTATAATATCCTCATTACCAACAAACCAACCAATACCTTAAAAGCGAATTTATGCTCCCTAAAAGATAGAACACCAGTAACTGATAGAACTAACGTAATTTATGAAATACCATGCAATGACTGCGACGCAAAATAATTGGTCAAACCGGCAGACAATTGAAACGACTTCAAGAACACCAACGAGCATTAAGAGTCAGAGATAATAATTCTTAAATTGTCCAGCACGCGCAACTCGGGAGACAGCTTTAACTTTCAAGACGTTAAACAACTCTGTCAATATAACAATGATGGGTCTTGGCGGATAATCGAATCCAGTTATTCGACCATATCAAATAACTAGAGGGCCCGCGCTGTTATAAAATGACATCGAAGAATTTGTGATGACCTTCTTCATTGATCATACATTCGTTATAACAATTACTAACCTAAGCACCCTGAGAAGAGCGTTTACGGCTTCACAGCCGCTCAGTATCGAAACATTTTTTTTTCTCTGAAATGGAGAAAATGCATGGCTTATTGCAGCCCGATCAGCAACGCTCAGAGTAATAGCTCAGATTCGGTATTGTGGATACGGTAGGCTAGCCTATACAGGTTCAATGGTTTTTACCTAGCGAAAGCTGTTTCGTCGACCATTGAATTAAATTTGGGAGAATAGCTGAAGCAACGAAATCATCTGTGGGAAGAAACTACGAATCAAGATGCATGAGCGTGCCAAATGAAGCTTCCGATACCTTCAGTGCTGCGATTTCAACTTCAGCAATGCAAGAAGTGCATTCAGACATAAAGTCGCCCGATACTTTGCCATAGATTCGATGTATAAAGGAGCTAATACTCGTGCATATCAGATTAAGCCTGCGATGTCTTCATTGTTTGAATTTCAACTGTCCCTGATTAAGATACGTTTGCCATCTTCTGCAACCCGGCCTATTTTCTACCTAACAGTTTTCAGTGTAACTTGAGAGGACGACCAGAGCCTCCAACCTGGGCTAATTTCAGCCTATCTGTTTTGTTGAAGCGTGACAGAAAATGGATAAAGCGATAAATAAACAAACAGATAAGTACACATCGGTCTTCATTTTCTACAATATAATAAAGACCGATGTGTATTTATCTGTTTATCAGTTTTCTGTCACGCTTTAACAAAACAGATAGGCGGAAATTAGGCCAGGTTGGAGGCTCTAGTCGTCCTCTCAATCTCCATTGAAAATTGATGAGTAGAAAATAGGTCGGGTTGCAGAAGATGGCAAACGTATTTTAATTAGGGACAGTTGAAATTCAAAAATCAAGATATCGCAGGCTTAGTCTGATTCGTGCGAGTATTACCTTCTCCATACATCGAATCTATTTCAAAGTATCGGGCGGCCTCAAGTCTAAATGCACTTCTTGCATTGCCGAAGTTGAAATCTCAGCAGTGAAGATATCTTAAGCTTCCATTGGCGCTCTCATGCATCTTGATTCGTAGTTTCTTCCCACAGATGATTTCGTTCCTTCAGCTATCCTTCCAACTTTGATGCAATTGTCGACAAAACAGCTTTCAACCAAACGACTATCGGACAAATATGACACTAAGATATTTATGATACCAAATCGAATCAATTCTTTTCAGTGTTCCTGAACTGACTGCAAAAGTAATAAATTATTTTCATGTCAGATGCTCAGTAATTAGGGTAATTACGGTGCCGTGAACCCTCATCTGGATGATCTTCAAAGTAAGCAATTGTATTAAGGAAAGCATGGTTAATGAAGAAGGATCAACACAAATTATTCGCTGTCATTTTATGACAGCGCGGGCACACTAGTATTGTAGATTGCATCAATAGATACGATGAGCTCTCAGATGTGTATATCTCTGTTGTTAGATAATTCTCTCGTTCATTATGTACTTCATTCCTCAGAGTAAAGCTTTTCATTTTTTTTATGATGTAAGGCACGTGAATCTCAGTGACTATATAGACTCTTATTGATTACATCATATGTAGATTGAATTTTGTAACGTGTGTATATAGGATACACATACGACTGCTAGGTGTATATATCCTCTCACATTCTTGCTTTTCACCCTTAAAAACGTTTTGCCTTGAGCAAAACGAAAACGTGGATCAATAAAAACTAAGATGTTGAAGATGTCCATCAATTCATTAAACATGATAATAATGGTCTGTTGTTTATTCCACAGCGGTTGGGGAGTGGTAAGCATGAGAATGCGTCCAGCGGCGGTGGTGGTGGCTTCATCAATGACCCGAGTAATGCTTACCTGATCGACCTGTCGCCCAGTAGCTCTCGATCCCTCGCCGCCTCGGGCAGTGACGGCCTCAGTATCAACAGTGTTAGTTCCGAGAGCAGCATCATTGATGCTCCCATATCATCTCTTTCTAATCCCAGGCCAGACTTCCCTGTTACCTTTGGGGCTCCGCAAGCAAATTTCGATCCTTTTGCATCTATTGAGGAAGAAGGTCGGTTTGCGAAGTCGGCCGCCTTGCAACAAAGTCAAAGTTGTGACTTCTTTGAAGGCAGTGGTGTCTCCAATGCTGGTGGCGCGGGCCCTTGTTATGATGCCAATATTTTTAATTCCGGTTTTCATAGCAGTATTGCTTGGGATTCTGCTAAGCCAAACCCTGCTGCACCAAGTAGAGCACAGGACCCTTTTAGTCCAGTTAAGCAGTCAATGTTTTATACTGACGCGACATCGACATCGAATGGCTATCAGCAGACTGATAGTAATAGCAGCAGCAACGGTGTGTGTCCCATTAAGAAAAAGCCTACTATTATTCGACCAAAGAATGTAACTGTGTCGTGCGTCAGTCGAGACCAGTCCAGTCCTGTGAACTGGAGTGAACCCAAGCCTCAAGTGAAGGAGCCTGTGAACGCTGCCGTGCCGTCGCAGTCCCAGCCCGCAGTGAGTACGATAGTTAGCTATGAATTAACTACTTTTTCTTCACTTTCCCTCAGGAGGATTCTGGCTGGCTCCATCAATGTCGGAATATTTTTCGCCTCACGCCCCCTTGGGGTATCTAAGTGACTTACCGCAGAGGATATTGTATCTGGTCGCAGTTCCTGCTGATTAACTTGATTTGTGAAGTTAGATAGGTCTTCTGTACCTCCATTTCTACTCCGTAAGGTGGGTGCTAGTAAGTTGCCTGTCCCGCGGGACTCCCACCTTCTCTTGTGTGGGGCCACAGTAGGGCTCCTGCGCTCGATCGTCTGTAATCCTGTCTTCTTCTTTTGGCTCCTTGAGATGCTTTGCGCGTTCCCTAGCCAGCAGTAGACCACTGACTAAAATATATGAGGTACAGAACTCACATACGTGAGTATTCGCCGACAACTCCAGACCTTCCAGCAAAAATGCTGATATATCACCCTCGGCGCGATGCGGCGTACAATCGCTGCACTGATAAAAGCAATTTACTTTTGCAGTAGAACTCCTCAAACAGTGACTGCTGAAACAGAGAACATTCCTGAAAGGGCGACTCTACACCAATGGTTCCTAACCTCTTTACTCCCACGCCCTCTTAGGGATATATTTTTTCCTTCACGCCCCCTCAGTGTTTTCAGATAAATGTGAAACCAAATAGGTTCAAACTAGAGCACTCTGAGAGCACATCCCTCCGCCATTCAGTCGTGGAGGCACGTTACCCTACACGGGCGGACAATGTCTGGCGAATAGTGGGCAGACCCTCGAGGAACAAGCCCGCTGAACATTGAGGTGCTATTACACGTGGCGGTGAAATGTCAAGGTCACGTCGGGCGGGCAGCTCTAAGTTACATACATTGCATCTGAATATGATTAAACAGTGTGCAAAATCGACAAGTTTTGGAGTGAAATAACTGCTGCTACTAGTTTGAAACAATTTTGTAACAATTTGAATGGCTTTAAAGCAAGTAAACTGGATGTTGACCTGATAACGTCCGCTGTTCTGGAGGCAAAGTTCGCGCAGTGAGCAAACCTCTGGCAGCAGCGGACTAAATGTGCTGCCCGCCGGGCAACTTCTCTTGTTTGCCGGGCAATGTTCGCCCGTGTAATAGGGGCTTGAGAATCCTCCCGAAACAAAGACAATATGCCTGTCAACTTTCATGAATTCTACTGTACTTATGTTTTCGCTCATATTCTCGTATTGATTATTAGATTATATCCTCTCTTGCAATACCTCTCCTGTGCTTAGGGAAGTTTTAACTGACTTGTTCAATAACTGTAAGGTTATTGTTGAATCCATGTGGTTCATATGAGCTACTCATCTCAGAGACAGTCTTCCTCTAATGGGCACATACTGTATGCCTGAAACCTCAGTAATGCGGCTGCTCAAAATCTGCTCTTTATACGATGGAGACGAGACTCTTAGCAAATGTTGCAGCCATTTGAATACAGTACGTACTTGTTTTAATGTAGGATTTACAGTATATGTGGTGCGTGTTAAATACAGCGTTACCAATCACGTCAAGTGTACTATTTCGAACTAAAGAAAACTCATGTTTTTGTATTTTTCTGTCCATTCTTTTCGTTCACGTCGTGCTATGCCTTAATAGAATACTCGAATCGCTCGATTTTCTAGACATGCTACATGTCCGGTGCTGTTGCCTTCTAATAACACCGTGCAGTAGCCAGTGATAAACTAACACGTTCTTCTCTATGATAACTTGCACGTCTTACGCTCAGCACAAGATAACTGCCTTTAATTGATAAAGAACCTCTTCGGTGTGTGATTTACTTATGATTTCTAAGCATACCATAACCTCGACTGACATACTACAGTGCCGGCAAAAAAAAAATATTTACACTTCAATGGCAAGGTAAAACTTTACACTAAAAATGTGGGTTAGTATTTCGTTTGCCCTACCCGACATAATAAAGCGAGAAGATGTTAGTGATGATGCATTCCCTCCGCCCACTCATAGCGAACGTCCATCACCCAGCCAACCCTCAGCGAGGGTTGTGCGCTGCTGCAGTGAGGTTGACAGTGGGTCACTCTTGCCGACGTGTTATTTTTTCTCTCTTATAAGTTTGAAGTCATTTAACTTTACACCTACTGCACACAATGGGTCAAAAAATACTTCAAATGAAGCCGTAAATCCTTGCGTTAACTAGGTATGCTACAAGAGGGAGACTGAAACGTGAAGAGCATGGCTTTC
>LQNS02278096.1:23389972-23414998 GCA_001587735.2 Parhyale hawaiensis | reverse complement strand
GTAGGTCTCAGAGTGGTCAGTGCGCTACTGACAGGAAAAAGGCGCAAGTTGAGCATCTCCAACCCCCGGGCGCGGCTGAACGCTTTCGCTCAGCCGCGTCGCACAGGGGAAGGACACGAAATACAAGAAGGTAGAAGTCTAGCGGGAATAGGTCAGCCACCTCGATCGGCAGCCCACCTCCCGAAACAGAAGGGGAAGTATTCAGAGCCTACCTCACTTTACAAAACTAACCGCATCAGCAGGCACTGCGGCCAGATGCTACATACCCTGCGGAGAAGGCACTCGGGACCCTTGGGTGCGTGATGCCCAAACATATTGTGGCAGGGAAAGGGCCCGCCCCAATATGCCCCTGAGGGCGATGTTTGCTTAAGGATAGGGGGAGGGACTAAAGCCCTGGGCTTCTGTTTCCACTGAGGCAGTGGAAAATACAGAAGTGATGCGGTACCTGATCCAGATGAGATGTGGAGGATAGGAAGTGCTCAATGGTTCTGAGCAGAGGCAACGCCAGCCGATCACGACTACGCTGTTCCGTCAGCAGGTCCAGTACCGTGTTGAGGAAGCTAGCAATGCCGGCAGGCTCACAGCTTAGCAAGTGACCTTCCAACGCCTCCTTGCTGGATTGCGCCTGATGCAATCGAAAACACAATCAGTAAAACAGGAATAATATTATAAAACTACCATATAGTCATATATTAAGCAGAATTATTGAGACTACGATCACAATAGGCACGAAAGAAGTTTCCTATGCGCTCACCAAGTGGCTAGTACAGGATTATCTAGTACAACCTCGACTTACAAATATTATATTGGATTGTCCCGCTATTTCTGAAACTTAGACAATCAATAGCGATCTAATATGATTTACTCGGCTTAGAGCCGGCACCACAACGTTGTGTTCAAGTGGCAAGAGACGAAGGACGAAAAGAGAAGAAGAAAGAAGCGCCCGTGCGGACGGTCCCTTCTGTGGCCCTTCGCACGGGCGAGATAAGAGCCCCGCAGAAAAAGTCGGTCACCTCGATCGGCGGCCCACCTCGCGGGGCAGAAAGGAAATATAGAGAACCTGCCTAACTCAACAAAACTAACCTTCTCAGCAGGAACTGCGGCCAGATGTTACATCCCCTGCGGAGATGGCACTTGGGACCCTTGGGTGCGTGATGCCCCAACACAAGGTGGCAGGGAAAGGGCTCGCCACAATATGCATCTGAGGGCCGACTTACAAATGTCTCCCTTCAAAAATAAAGGAACTGAAATGAATTTTTTGAATAACTTTCGCATCTAAGCAAGAACGAAACTTGCATACGAACCTCAAAATAATACACAAATATGAAAAAATAATAAAAAACACTCAACACAACAGAATTGAGTCACAAGCAATTTGGCTCGAGAACTGATATCGTGAATGGATAAAGTTCGTGAGGTGAAAGTGCACTAATGTCCGGCTCAAATTGGCAACAGATGATAGCTACAGCCCGGTGTAGCAAAGAGAAAGCGACGTTATATAGGCAACAAAGTGCGGCTCTCTACTCATGAGTCCGCACTTCGCGCGCTCAGTTGGTTCCGGGCACAGTGCCTCTCAATACTGTTGTAGAAGTTGTGCTATGCTGCTGGCTGAGAGCTTCCGCAAGGACTGACGTTATAAAAATGCTAGCTCACGTAATTAAGCCTCCTTACAGCACAGCCTATGGTGATCCCAACAGAGAATATAAGAAGGAATATGTAGCATGTTGAGAAAAGCTAGTTATATTAACGTGGGGTTTTCGAGCTTCGAATATAATGGCTATTCCGTACCGTACATCAAACAACGTATTTACCTCGCCTTCTCTGCCGGAAGGTCCCATTTTGAAATGACGGGAGTTCTATTAGCTTCAAAGTTGGCCAGTGCGCTATTACCGGCAGGAAAACAAGCTGCAAAGCATCTCAAAGAACGAAAGAATAAAAGAGTAGAAGACAGAAGGAACACTCGGGCAGAAGGTCTCTTCTGCTGCTCCCACACGAGAGCAAATAGGAATCCAAAGGGTGAGGCCCTTTACCATTATCGACGGCCCACCTCATGCAGAAGAAGGGAAGCAAAGAGAACCTACCCCACACTATAATCTAACCTTATAACGGGATTGCGTCTAGGCGCCAAGACCCTCGCGATAAGACATAAGAGTTAGCTACCTCGTGAGTACATGAGGCCCAAAGATATCCTGACATGGATACGGGTCGCCAGAATTACACCCTGAGAAGGTGAAGACTGCAAATTGGCACTTCCCATGGTACCCTCTGTCCGGCCCACTCCCTCCCCCGAATTGTTACCGCTCTCTGGTGCTTTAGACAGGGGAAGCGCCTGGTCAGAATCAACTTCAACACCACGTGGCTGTTACACAGTGACAGCGTCCAGGATCATGGGGGTGGGTCGATAGCAAAGCAGAGCCCATGCACAGTGTTCCCACACTGGATGAATGAGCGTAGGAACAGAAAGTCGGGAAAGACGAAGAGGAACAGGATGAACCTATGGGGGACCTCTGCAGGTGCAATTCCTCCGTAACTCAGGATGGGCGAGCCTTACTACCCTAACCCTATGGCCCATCCTATGCATCCTGACGAGTCCAGGACTGCTAATTCGTACCTCTCATACACAACACCACATAGGCCAATACACAATACTCATTATCGGACTGGCGGAACACCACAACTCACAAGTGTCACTGACACGCCCCCGAGACTGTAAGCGAAGCCCATAATGAGTCTCTTGGTGTAGGCCTCCAGGGCGAGAAGGCGCTGCATTCGCGGGAATGTGAAGCTGTCGCTGCCCCAGTTGGTGCCATTGCAGAACTCTTCCGTCAGGAGCTCCTCTACCAGCAGGTCGTGATGAGGAATGTGCGGTACGCGAGGGTGGCTGCACAATGGGGCACAATTTAACAATGTCGTCTGGTCTGTAGCAGCTTCGGCGAGTAGGAAGGCAGAAGGTGAAAGGTCCGACTCCGAACTCCTGGAACTAATATTTCTCCGACTTTAACTCCATGCACCCAACACCCACGACTCCGAATCCATAATAAAAATAGATCATCAACAAGGCCAGGCAACTAACTTTTTTCGATCCCGACTCGGACGCCTAGAACGAGTGTGTGATGCCTAGGCTAACTATTAGATAAGGTGTCCAAAAACCTCCCACTCCTACGACGCAGGCTGAAAATCGAAAAATAACGGCTGAAGATAACAATGCGTATCTACAGTAGCTAGCCCCATTTATGTTTCACCAGTTTTATTATGACTGCATAAGAAGGAAGGCAGTATGCACATATTCCACAGCAAAGGCTCGTGTGTGACAATGCCACACCCTATTCTGCACCACTATGTAGGATGGTAGAGAATCTCACTATTACCTTTATTTTTATATCCCTAGTTTAAGCCTCTCTGCTTACACCGTACACTGTGCTCCAGAGTGTAAGGAAGAAAGGCTATACAGTACACCAAGAAAAACGTGGAACCCACGTACGAGGGTGTTGCCACACAGGATCAACTAGCATGGGCAAAAGACCATCTCATCAACGATACCACGAAGATAGGCTTCCACAGAGCACCACAGCGCAAGGGGCAGTACGTCCGATCAAGAGAAGCGAGAGAATAGAAAATTTATTTTCAGTAGCGGCATGAACAACAGTCAAAGCGTTAAAAGCAAGTACGAGGCTTAGCACAAAACGACTAGAACTCACGAATCCTATGATCGATTATTGGAAACTATGTTAATAACCTAACTCCACGATTAGATAACCTCCCAAGCGGCGCTAGGTGCCCTCCACAACACACTCCACTCTAGAATTATTATTACTATATTGGTATTGTCCCGCTATTTCTGAAACTTAGACAATCAATAGCGATCTAAGATGATTTACTCGGCTTACAGCCGGTACCACAACGTTGTGCTCAGGTGGCAAGAGATGAAGGACGAAAAGAGAAGAAGACAGAAAAAAGAAGCGCCCGTGCGGACGGTCCCTTCTGTGGCCCTCCGCACGAGCGAGGTAAGAGCCCCGCAGAAAAAGTCGGTCACCTCGATCGGCTCCCCACCGCGCGGGACAGAAAGGAAATATAATGATGCAAACATATTGTGGCAGGAAAAGGGCCCGGCACAATATGCCCCTGAGGGCCTCTATTCTAGAATTGAAACTTAAATTCGCAACGTGTAAACAGGCTTCTAGTGAGAAATGAAAAAAAAAACATAGAAGTATCTACCCGAGGCACTTCAGAGTATCTAACCTGTGCACCAGGGCGGTAATGGCGGCACCAGCCACCTTGCGGGTCCTGTCTATCCGCTCGACGCCGAGCTGCAGCACGCGTCCCATGGTGCCTGCCACACAGTCTTTGGACGGGCTTACTGTCGCCTCGCTGCAGCTCGCCAGGGCCAGCAGTAGTTCCTGCGTTCATTATTAGCATAGTTTAGGTTTAGCCATCAGCCCCAGTTAGCACGTTACAGCTCCTAAATCTACATGACAATTAGAAGTTAGAGACAAGCCGCGTGGGAAAGAAACATATGCCTAAAGAAAAAACGCTCGGCACTCAACACTTGCAAATAAAAAAGGGAAAGATAAAGTGCTACAGAAGTAATGCGATCATGCACGATCAGAAGAATGAGGATCCAATGAAAGCTGCTTAGAAGTTAAGGTCGGGAAATAGCTGCTGAAAGCTGCATCTTTACGAAACCTGCTGTACAGCAAACAGAGGACGCTACTGGTTCTTTAGTTGTAAAAAAATCGATTGTTTTTCTAACCTCCAGGTCACTTGACACCGTTAGGACTTAGCCCAGTAGTTCCTTCTGCCCTTTACCAATCTGACAACGTACACAAGTGGGATTCTTACATAAATAATAACAATTTTCCTCAGTTTGATTGTTGCCATAATCGTTTCAAAATGCATGAAGAGGATTGGTCACTAAAGCGTTTCCTATTTTTCAGACTGTCTGTCAAGCCGCCGTACGGTACATCAGCCGGCCAGCGCCACGCCCGGCTGAGGTGCGGTCCGCCGAGCCAGCACAGCGCAGCCTTTAGCCAGGTGGCGCGGCAGCCACCCCGCCAGTTAGCCGACTGGCGATTACCTCGGGGGGTTGCACTGGCCCAACTCACCATGCCCACTTGTGGAGTCGGCGGAACAGGTTCTCTGTTGCCCACCTCCTCCGACTTCACGGACACCTAACTCCCGACAAGCCTTGGTGCTTGTAAAGATACTTTGTGAATAAATTGTAATTTAAAAAAGTTAAAAAAACAAATAAAATAAAAAACTTCTACCTGCAGGGTATGGGATCAGACCCAACTTGAACTTTGGCCGTCCTCGCCCATTACCTGTCTGAGAGTTAAGGTTCCGGTACTTGGCCTTGCGTCAAAGTCGCAGAACACCTCTCAAGGCAGTAGGGGAAGTTAAAACAATAAATAAATAAAAAATAAGATAAAAATAAAACAACATAATAACTATAACAATAATAATAATAAAAATAAAATAAGATAGAAAAAATAATAAATTCATAAAGATAAAATAAAACAAGAAAAATAATAAATTCATAATTATTATTACTATATTGTGGGTTTTCCCGCCGTATTAAATACAAAGACTATATAACAGTGATCCAATTTTGTATGATATAGTTTAGAAGTTTAGTCGAACTCAAATGAGTTCTATTAGAACAATCTTGGCCAGGTGCACCATGTCTGGCAGGAAATAAGGCGCGAGCATCTCCANAGGCTAATTGATATCTCACTTGGTAGCCAAGGAAAAGCAGCAGCTGGTTCAGGAGAGGCTTGGTTACAGGCGACTCGAGGCGCAGCATCTCGGCCATGGAGGTGCTAATGGCGACCAGTTTGTGGTAGTCGTGGCAGCCCTGACACTCCTTCTTGAGTGATGACAACAGGCGCTCTGAAAGCTCAGGGTTGTCTTCCAGTACCTGGACACAGTAAGATTACTTCGTGATTCATTATCGTGATTCAGGATAGTAACTCGAGATCTCACCAATAGGGACTAAGCCATAGCCAGCTAGGACTATAAAATTATTATAAGATCCATTTAAAATTCCTACGGGAAGTAGGTGCATAAGAATTTTTAAAAATATAAACAAATACCGCATGTATATAACAAGTAACTCTATATAAAACGGGGAACCATATAAAATTGCAATACTGAAAAGTGAAGCTCATGGTTTTATTTTCTTCAACAAATAGGTAATCCGATCGATTTTCATTTTCATCAAAGAAATTATTGGAGACCTATGAACTACAAGTTATAAGCTGGACGATAGAGTAGTCTATGGCAACAGAGTGGCATGTGGTTCAGACAAATTATAAAGCAAGAAATAACGCCAGAATCAGCGTATTACTACCAAGTGAAATGCAAAATTTCTGTTTTGGGAACTACAGAAGTAGTAGTTGTAATAGGGGAGAAGGCTTTACTATCGTCCGCCTCGCGCCAGACCAACGAAATGGGTTTGCGCTCGTGAGAGTATATTCGTCAGATCAAAATATCCTTCCATCGTAGAAGAGGAAAAAGAATATTACGAACCGACCGTACGCTCAGATTCCTCGGAATGCCGTTAGTGGACACTCCTAAACGCCCAGTACGATGTTTGCTTAAGTAGTAGTAGTAGTAGTAGTAGTAGTTTTTACTAGCGCTTCAGTGGCACACTGCCTATATCGCGCCGAACTATTCCTGTGTTTAACCACAGGCTCGTGCGCCGACTAGGGCGCGTTTTCAATTGTCAATGATTTTTGTCTCGGCTTTTNAGGCTAATTGATATCTCACTTGGTAGCCAAGGAAAAGCAGCAGCTGGTTCAGGAGAGGCTTGGTTACAGGCGACTCGAGGCGCAGCATCTCGGCCATGGAGGTGCTAATGGCGACCAGTTTGTGGTAGTCGTGGCAGCCCTGACACTCTTTCTTGAGTGATGACAACAGGCGCTCTGAGAGCTCAGGGTTGTCTTCCAGCACCTGGACACAGTAAGATTACTTCGTGATTCATTATCGTAAATCGTGATTCAGGATAGTAACTCGAGATCTCACTGCATCATGGATTACCAATAAGGACCAAGCCATAGCCAGCTGGGATTATAAAATTATTACAAGATACATTTAAAGTTCCTATGACAAGTAGGTGCATAAAAATTCAAACAAATACCGCATGTATATAACATGCAACTCTATATAAAACGCGAAATAATATAAAATTGCAATACTGAGATGTGAAACTCATATTTTTAAGTTTTGCAGCAAATAGGTAATGAGATTTACTTTCATTTTTATCAAAAATTATTGGAGAACTATGAACTACAAAGGACATTAAGTGATTTACTAATTCGTAAGATAAGTAAAAGAGCCAAGGTAACTGAAGCAATCATAGTAGATTAAAAGATCTATTAAAACTTCGTAAACGTTTCGGGATCTATCCCATCATCAGTACTCTGAAATAAGTAAAGAATAAGAAAGAATGTGAAGCGAATGACCAATTCTCCTTCTTAGACGTTCAAGTGTTGCGTTCCAATAACTCTTTTGAAACATCCGTTTACAGAAAAAACACTTTTACCGGCCTTGGCAACAGTTTTTTCAGTTCCATCCCGACTAGTTTTAAAATCAATGCCATTGCTACTTTACTACATCGCGCTTACCATATCTGTTCCTCTTACTTTCATATGCATCCCGAATTTCAGTTTTTGATTACCTTTTTTTTTTACCTTTTTTAAACGTAATGGTTATCCTCAAAATTTAGTACAGTCACAAATCAATAAATTTCTGAACAAGACAATCGACCGTCAACCCATAATCGCCCCACGAAGAAAGTTTTACTTCTCAGTGCAATATTTTGGACCTCAGTCTTACAAATTAAAATTAGAGCTTTTAACATTGCTCTCAAGATATTTTAGTGATATCGATGTTAAAATTATCATGACTAACAATTACACTATAGGCTCATTTTTCCGATATAAAGATCGACTTCCTCTCAGCATGCAAAGCTCCCTCGTGTATACATTTAGTTGTGCACAGTGTGCATCTTTTTACATAGGGTCAACCTATCGTACGTTGCACACGAGGGCCAGCGAGCATGCGGGGAGGAGTTGTCGAACAGGTAGCATCCTCGCCAGTCCCTCTCATTCTTCCGTAAGAGCTCATGCAGAGCAGTGCAGTGTGCCGGTATCTCTTACTGACTTTAGTGTTTTAGCTTCTGCGACTGACCATTTTGAACTTCGAATCTTAGAATCAATGTATATTTTTAAATTCAGACCGATTTTAAACGACCTAAACAGTGCCCATCCTCTGTATATTGCCAATAGTTAGGTTTCCCAGCTGTGTACCCCTGATATTTATTTTTCTTTTCAAATTTAGATCACTGATATTTGTTGTCCAATGTTTAGAAAATTGATAGCATTGGCCTTAATTTTTCTTGTATTCTTAACATATTTCAGAATGCTGATGATGGGATAGATCCCGAAACGTTTACGAAGTTTTAATAGATCTTTTAATCTACTATGATTGCTTCAGTTACCTTGGCTCTTTTATTTATGAGCTACAAGTTATAAGCTGGACGATAGAGTAGTCTATGGCAACAGAGTGGCATGTGGCTCAGACTAATTGTAAAGCAAAAAATAACGCCAGAATCAGCGTATTACTACCAAGTGAAATGCAAGATTTCTGTTCTGGGAACTACATAAATAGTACTGTAGTTGTAATAAGGGAGAAGGCTTTACTATCGTCCGCATCGCGCCAGACAAACAACATTGGTTTGCGCTCGTGAGAGTATTTTCAGTCATATCAAAATATCCTTCCATCGTACAAGAGGAAAAAGAATATTTAGCACCGATCGCATGATCAGATTCCTCGGAATGCCGTTAGTTGACAGTCCTAAGCGCCCAGTAGGATGTTTGCTTAAGGATATATGGGGGGGGGACTAAAACCCTGGGCTTTTTTCCACTGAGCCAGTGGAAAATCCAGAAGTGATGCGGTACCTGATCCAGATGAGATGTGGAGGAGAGGAAGTGCTCAATGGTTCTGAGCAGAGGCAACGCCAGCCGATCACGACTACGCTGTTCCGTCAGCAGGTCCAGCACCGTGTTGAGGAAGCTAACAATGCCGGCAGGCTCACAGCTTAGCAAGTGACCTTCCAGCGCCTCCTTGCTGGATTGCGCCTGATGCAATCGAAAACACAATCAGTAAAACAGGAATAATATTATAAAACTACCATATAGTCATATATTAAGCAGAGTTATTGAGACGACGATCACAATAGGCACGAAAGAAATTTCCTATGCGCTCACCTAGTGGCTAGTACAGGATTGTCTAGTACAACCTCGACTTACAAATATCTCCCCTCACAAATACAGGGACTGAAATGGATTTTTTAAATTAATAACCCTCGCATCTACGCTAGAACGAAACTTGCATACGAACCTCAAAATAATACCCAAATATGAAAAAAAGAGAAACAACACCCAAAACAACAGATTTGAGTCACAAACAATTTGGTCGAGAATTGATTTCGTAAATGGATCGAGTTCGTGAGGTGAAATTGCCTAATGTCCGGCTTAAATTAGCAACAGATGATAGCTACAGCCCGGTGTAGCAAAGAGAAAGCGGCGTTATATAGGCAACAAAGTGGGGCTCTCTACTCATGAGTCCGCGCCTCGCGGGCTCAGTCGGTTCCGGGTACAGTGCCTCTCAATACTGTTGTCGTGGAAGTTGTGCTATGCTGCTGGCTGAGAACTTGCGCAAGGACTGTAGTTATAACAATGCTAGTTCACGTAGTTAAGCCTCCTTACAGCACAGCATATGGTGATCCCAACAGAGAATATAAGAAGGAATATGTAGCATGTTGAGAAAAGCTAGTTATAGTAACGTAGTGTTATCGAGCTTCGAATATAAGGGCTATTCCGTACCGTACATCAAACAACGTATTTACCTCGCCTTTTCTGCCGAAAGGTCCCACTTTGAACTGAATTAGGTATTATAAGAAGATTTAAGCCTCCCTACATAAGTACTAAGCTCTTCTAAGAGAGGAAAAGGAAGGGACATATAGTATGTCGACAGAAAAACGGGGAACCCATGCACGAAGGTGTTCCCACACAGGATCAACGCGCATGGGAACAGNGTCGGGAAAGAAGAGGAAGAACAGACAACAGCAAGATCAGTAGGAGTATGAAAGTGGAAGGAAGCAAAGTGGGCACGAAAGACAGACGTCCCGAAGGCCTAGCTAATGGCTAAGGTAACCTACTCAAACCCCCTAGAGGCGCTACTCCCCATAACATAGGATAGGCGAACCTAACTAACCTAAGCCTATGGCCCATCCTATGCCTCCGGAGGGGTTTGAACTGAATTCACGTGAGTTCTATTAGCTTCAAAGATGGCCAGTGCGCTATTAACGGCAGGAAAACAAGCTGCAAAGCATCTCAAAGAACGGAAGAATAAAAGAGTAGAAGATAGAAGAAAGAACACTCGGGCAAAAGGTCTCTTATGCGGCTCCCACGCGAGAGCAAACAGGATTCCAAAGGGTGAAGCCCTTTACCATTATCGACGGCCCACCTCACGCAGAAGAAGGGAAGCAAAGAGAACCTACCCAACACTATAATCTAACCTTATAACAGGGATTGCGTCGCGGCGCCAACGACCCTCGCGATAAGACATTAGGGTTACCTCTTGAGTACATGAGGCCCAAAGATATCCTGACATGGATACGGATCGCCAGAATTTCCCCCTGAGAAGGTGACGACTGCAAATTGGCCCTTCCCATGGTACCCTCTGTCCGGCCCCCACCCTCCCCCGAATTCTTACCGCTCGCTGGTGCTTTAGCCAGGGGAAGGACATGGTCAGAATCAATCTCAACACCAGGTCGCTGTTACAAAGTGACAGCGTCCAGGATCATGGGGGTAGGTCGAGAGCAAAGCAGAGCCCATGCACAAAAGTGTTGCCACACTGGATGAATGAGTGTAGGAACAGAAAGTCGGGAAAGACGAGGAGGAACAGGATGAAGCACCATCAGTAAAGTATGAGATAAGAAAACAGTGCAGAGGATATGAAGAAAACGTCCCCAAGACCTATTTATGTAACCTATTGGGGACCTCGGCAGGTGCAATTCCTCCGTAACTTAGGATGGGCGAGCCTTACTACCCTAACGTTATGGCCCATCCTATGCATCCTGACGAGTCCAGGACTGCCAATTCGTACCTCTCATACACAAACCCACATAGGCCAATACACAATACTCATTATCGGACTGGCGGAACACCACAACTCACAAGTGTCACTGACACGCCCCCGAGACTGTAAGCAAAGCCCATAATGAGTCTCTTGGTGTAGGCTTCCAGGGCGAGAAGGCGCTGCATTCGCGGGAATGTGAAGCTGTCACCGCCCCAGTTGGTGCCATTGCAGAACTCTTCCGTCAGGAGCTCCTCTACCAGCAGGTCGTGATGAGGAATGTGCGGTACGCGAGAGTGGCTGCACAATGGGGCACAATTTAACAATGTCGTCTGGTCTGTAGCAGCTTTGCCGAGTAGGAAGGCAGAAGGTGAAAGGTCCGACTCCGAACTCCTGGAACTAACAGATCTCCGACTTCAACCCCATGCGCACAACACCCACGACTCAGACTCCATACTAAGAATAAATCATCAACAAGGCCAGGCAACACACTTTTTTCGATCCCGACTCGGACGCCTGGAACGAGTGTGTGATGCCTAACTATTAGATAAGGTGTCCAAACACCTCCCACTCCTACGACGCACGCTAAAAGTCGAAAAATAAGGGCTGAAGATAATGCGTATACACAGTAGCTAGTCCCATTTATGTTTCACCAGTTTTACTAAGACTGCATAAGAAGGAAGGCAGTATGCACTTATTCCACAGCAACGGCTCGTGTGTGACAATCACATACCCTATTCTGCACCACTATGTAGGATGGTAGACAATCTCACTATTAACATTATTTTTATATCTTTACCTTAAGCCTCTCTCATTACACCGTACACTGTGCTCCAGAGTGTAAGAAAGCAAGGCCATACAGTACACCAAGAAAAACGTGGAACCCACGTACGAGGGTGTTGCCACACACGATCAACTAGCATGGGCAAAAGACCATCTCATCAATGATACCACAAGATACGCTCCCACAGAGCACCACAGCGCAAGGGGCAGTACGTCCGATAAGCGAACCGAGACAATAGAAAATTTATTTTCAGTAGCGGCATGAACAACAGTCAAAGCGTTAAAAGCAAGTACGAGGCTTAGTACAAAACGACTAGAACTCACGAATCTTACGATCGATTATTGGAAACTATATTAGCAACCTAACTCCACGATTAGATACCTCCCAAGCGGCGCTAGGTGCTCTCCATAACACACTCCATTCTAGAATCGAAACTTAAATTCGCAACATGTAAACAGACTTCTAGTGAGAAATGGAAAAAACAACTGAGAAGTATCTACCAAAGGCGCTTGAGAGTATCTAACCTGTGCACCAGGGCGGTAATGGCGGCACCAGCCACCTTGCGGGTCCTGTCTATCCGCTCGACACCGAGCTGCAGCACGCGTCCCATGGTGCCAGCAACACAGTCTTTGGACGGGCTTACTGTCGCCTCGCTGCAGCTCGCCAGGGCCAGCAGTAGTTCCTGCGTTTATTATTAGCATAGTTTAGGTTTAGCCATCAGCCCCAGTTAGCACGTTACAGCTCCTAAATCTACATTGCAATTAGAAGGTAGAGACAAGCCGCGTGGGAAAGAAACATATGCCTAAAGAAAAACCGCACGGTACTCAACACTTGCAAATAAAAAAGGGAAAGATAAAGTGCAGCAGAAGTAATGCGATCATGCACGATCAGAAGAATGAGGATCCAATGAAAGCTGCTAAGAAGTTACGGTCGGGAAATACTGAAAGCTGCATCTTTACGAAACCTGCTGTGCAGCAAGCCAGCAACCAGAGGACGCAACTGGTTTTTTAGTTGTAATACAATTGATTGTTTTTCTCACCTCCAGGTCCCTTGATACCGTTAGGACTTAGCCCAGTAGTTCCTTCACGGACACCTAACTCCCGACAAGCCTTGGTGCTTGTAAAAGAAGAAGCCCTTTACCTATTTAGCTAAAAGATACTTTGTGAATAAATTGTAATTTAAAAAAGTTAAAAAACAAATAAAATAAAAAACTTCTACCTGCAGGGTATCGGATCAGACCCAACTTGAACTTTGGCCGTCCTCGCCCATTATCTGTCTGAGAGTTAAGGTTCCGGTACTTGGCCTTGCGTCAAAGTCGCAGAACATCTCTCAAGGCAGCAGGGAAAGTTAAAACAATAAATAAATAAAATATAAGCTAAAAAATACAAACATAATAATTATAACAATAATAATAATAATTAATAAATAAAAATAAAATAAGATAGAAAAATAATAAATTCATAAAGATAAAATGAAACAAGAAAAATAATAAATTCATAATTATTATATTATATTGTGGGTTTTCCCGACGTATTAGATACAAAACTATATAACAGTGATCCAAATTTGTAGGATATAGTTTAGAAGTTTAGTGAACTCAAATGAGTTCTATTAGAACAATCTTGGCCAGGTGCACCATGTCTGGCAGGAAATAAGGCTCGAGCATCTCCAACTCCACACGACTCGGTCGAACGAAATCGCTCAGCCGTGCGGCGCAGAGAAGGAGATGAAAAACGAAAAGAGTAGAAGACAGAAGAAATTGAACACTCGTACGGGGAGTCCCTTCCGTGGAAGCAGATAGGAGTCCCATGGGATGGGTCACTTACCACCATTCGGCGGCCCACCTCGCGGAACAGAAGGGGAAATATAGAGAACCTACCTGACTCTACAAAACTAACCTCCTCAACAGGAACTGCGGCCAGATGCTACATCCGCTGCGGAGAAGGCACTCGGGACCCTTGGGTGCGTGATGCCCAAACATATTGTGGCAGGGAAAGGGCCCACCACAATATGCCCCTGAGGGCTAATAAATTCATAAAGATACAATAAAACGAGATAAAAAAATCTCCGCACGTTGTCCTGGACTTGTTTCACCCTGGCTCTGCTGGGAGTTCAGCTCTGTGAGGTGTCTCGCGCCAGACTGCGAAGCACCGGTGGTGATACCCTTTACCCTAACTATCTGCACCTCTCTTCAGCGGAGTTCCCGCTAGGATAGTCTGCGCTAACAGCCCAGTCGTGTAACATCGACTACCTAGCAACAGAAGCTTACTCCATATGCCAATAACGACGTTGACTAAATTGGCCGTGACCGAATGCTCGCACCTCATCCACAAGCGTGCTCATGCGGCTTGGAACGTACGAAATCATATCTCGGTCTAGCAGTGCCTCGAGCTCTCGTCTGAAACTTCTTCGAAGATTTTTCTGTAGTGTGTACTGGACTGGTTCCAGCCTGGCTCTGCTGGGAGTTCGGATCTGTGAGGTGTCTAACGCTAGACTGCACGACACCAGTGGTGATACCCATTACCCTAACTACCTGCACCTCTCTCAGCGGAGTTCCCGCTAGGAAGGTACGCGATAACAGCCCATTCTTTCATGTCGATTACCTGGCAACAGAAGCTTGCTTCATCTGTCGAGGACGACGTTGACTGAATTGTTCTTGACCGAATGGTCGCACCTCATATACGAGCGTGCTTATGCGGCCTTGAGCATAGGGTAACATGTCTAGTACCCGTCCACCGTGCTAGTAGCCGTCCACTTGGCTTTAAAAACTTCCTGCGTGAAAACTAGTAGTGCTAGAAAGCCGCACATAAGCTTAATATAAACTGTAGGCTAAGTAGTACCCTACAGTTTAAGACTATGTGCGGCTCTCTAGTACTGCTAGTTTTCACAGACGAAGTTTTTAAAGCCAAGTGGACAGCTACTAGCATGGTGGACGGGTACTAGACATGTTACCCTACAGAAATCGTATTTCGGTCTAACAGGGCTTCGAACTTGCCACGCCCAGCGACGCCGGCACACCTCTCGATTGAAGGGGCCACCTATGTCAAGGAGGTTGACGAATCGTTTGGTAATCAAATGATCACACCTCGGTCTCGAAGGCTTATACAAGCCCCAAACGTACGAGACTCGTATCACCTTCGGCCATAGAACTGAACTTGTGCTGCCACGGCGTCGCCGAGTCCGTCGTACGGCCCAAACTATCGCCTACCAAAGAGTCAGACTAATAATTCAGTATCCGAGTGGTCACACCTCACTCTTGAGCGTGCTTGTGCGAGCCTAAAAGGGACGAAATCATCACCTTCAACAGTGCCCTAAGCTTGTCTCCCCGGCGCTCTACCAAAACTTGTTTCACCTATGACTACGACGTGGACCAATCGCTCCACTATCTGAATATTCGTGCCTCAGCTTGAAGCGTACTTATGTAAGTAAGGAGCGTAGAGAATCATACTGACAATGTCCTGAAATGGCTGTTCCGCGCTCCATCGAGTCCTTCAGTTGACCTGAACTCGCGTCGGCCATGCCGACGAGGCTGACCACTATTGCAGTACCCGAGAGGTTGCACGCCAGTTAATCATGTTAAAGCATCCAGCCTACAAAAGTCTTACAGTGCCTTGATCTTGTTCTCGAGCGCATGACCTGAACTAGTTTCACCCCACGACGCAGGGGAAACTGCGGTGAGCTGTAGCTCACGACTCCCCATCGCTAACAGCGATAACCGTCGCTCCTTTTACCTCGCACGTTCTCAACAGTGTGCACTGGAAAGCTCGCTATGTTTCTTGCTCAGTTCCCTGAACTAGTTCCACCCGGCTATTCCGGACTATCCTCTCTCCACACAGTTTGTATTTACCTGGGTCGTCCCAGCTACCTTGGGAGATACTCATCTCGGTATCTCGCACCCTCTTTACGGACACCACAGTAATATCCGAACGGCTCTGACCAACGTATTCTCTTGACCGAAGGGTCCCACCTCAAGAGGGAGCGTGCAAACACAAACGTTGACGGGACATATCTCCCTGAGTTGTCCTGAACCTGTCCGTCCTGCTTCGCTGGAATCACTCCTAGGTCGGAGCTCCCGCCTCAGGAAGGCGAAAACATTTAACGCTGCTCTGGCACTACCCAATGGGTCATTGTTCAGCGATTCCCCCGCTGAAAGCACTGTTGCTAGCACGACCGCAGAAGTCAACCTGATCTGTTCAGAGCACGACTCTTGAAGACCTTCGTTAGTATGGCCATATCGGCTGGGACGGAAATTTCACCCAGCGACTCGGGCGGAACTCAATCTGCCAGTCCCGACAGGGACAGTCCGGAAAGTATGAACTCTGTGTTCGGGCTCGCCCTAGGCGGTGACCCACCTTCTCAGATCGTTTTATGGCGAGAATCTGCGTCGCTAACGCGGTAAGGACAAGGCACTCCCCTAGTATCGCGAAGACATGCCTATCTCTGACGATGACCTGACATAGTCGCGCCACCAGCCCAGCAACCTACTCGAAGCACTCCTTTGCTGCATCACTCAGGTGCCTAGGGTCTCTACAGACCTGTGCGCTTAGCAGGCCCTACGCAGGCCATTCGTCAGCTCCGAGCCTCAGAACCTAACTCAACAATAAGGCCAACACCCCAACTTAGCTCTTATAACTAGAACCGATCTTCGGACATCGGAAAGCATTCCCTTCAGTGGCATTATCTGCACTTGAGTGCTCAACTCGAGGAATGGTGCCCCTCCGGACCTCCTTCTGAGAAGTACAAGCTAGACCGCCCTCCCACCTACGAATTCTACACCACCTGCGGTAATGCCGTCAGGCACCTTTCACCTTGCGTGCTACGCCCCGGAGGCGAGACCCACGCCTAGCAGAAGCTGACCAGCGGTTACCACCACCCTGGACATTGAGCCCTCCAAACCATAATGATTTCGTTGCACCTAGCCCGGAACATAGGCACCATCTGGTGTGTCAACGTATGATAGGGCTGCCAACGCTTGTCCTCACGACTTATTCACCTAGCTCTGCTAGACGTCAAGTCCCCGACATGCGAGCGCTGAATACGCCCTCAATTTAGGCGCCTGAGAAACCAAGCTCGGGCACCGCAAAGCACCGAAGGAACCACACTTGACTGTCCGATCGAAATTGGAACCGTTGCAAGACGGTCCTCAGGCTCACTTATGGGAAGTCCAATCAAACTTTTTCAATTTACAAAGAAACTCAACTTCAAACAGAAACTGTTCATAAAGCTATTATTTGCAAAAAAACACAAGATTACAACATAGAAAATGTGGGAGAACACTGCAATTTCTGTGGAATCAAAACGGACACAATTTTGTCGCCTACCGATGATTTGCCTGCACTGCGAATATATGCTGCCCGCTTATTCATTAACATCTGCAGTTTCTCTATCTTTTTTACTTGGAATTCCTATGTTCATTGGATAAACAGTTTACTGAAGCTTAGGGAATCAGCTTCAAACTTCGTAAAGAATTCACAAGTCAAGTAGGGTGAAGTGGCATACTTACAGTGACCGCAAAAACAAAGTTTACACTTGTGCCGCAAAAAACAAGTTATCGCATAATTCGCCAATAACTTTATTTTCACCTTGCCCGCCACATGAGAGGAGAGAGAAGGGTGGTGATGTGTGTTGCTTCACCCTCGCGCCACACACAAATCCCGCTACACAGTCAGTCTGTGATCTATCATAACTCCAGTAGAGTACACGTATCTTGTGCTGCTCCACGGGCCTCTATTTTCCTACCATTTCACTTATTTGGCACCATACCAAAAACCCCCAAGGAATCACAATGGGTCAAAAGAAGCTTACCACGGAAGAAAAGACTCGGCCCTCACCCTAATAGAGCAGGGAGTACCGGTGAACCGCGTAGCTGTCGAACTCAATGACAGCCGAGTGTCCCTTTTCAGGCTTAGAAAATCAGCTGCTGCACTCCCTGCCGGGACCATGCCGAAACGCAAAGTGGGATGTGGCCACATGAGGAGGACAACACCTTGTCAGCCATTGCTGTTATCTTTCTCTTGCGCCCACATCCCACTTTGCGTTTTGGTTTGGTCCCGGCAGAGAGTGCGGGCAGCTGATTTTTTAAGCTGCCTCGGCTGACATTCAGTTCGACAGCTACACGGTTCACCGGCACTCCCTGCTTGATTAGAGTGACGACCCGGGTCTTTTCTTCGATGATAAGCTTTTTCCGACCCATTGTAATGCCATGGTCGTGTTTTGTATAGTGCCAAATAAGTGATAAGATAGGAAATAGAGGCCCGTGGAGCAGGGCTGATAGATCACAGACCGACTATGAAGCGGGATTTGTGTGGGGCGCTGGGGTGAAGCAACACATGTCATACCACCTTTCTCTATCCACTCATTCAGCGGGCAATGCAAAAATAAAGTTATTGGCGAATTATGTGATAACTTTGTTTTTGCGGCCACTGTATAGCTACATATTAAATAGAAATAAGAACAAAATAACTTCATACATGAAATAGTTTCTTGTTCACTGTAATAGCTAATCTGCCGTTGGCAAGATACACTAACGGCACTATGTTGTAACTCACTTGCACTGCCGACATGGCAGCCTCCCTCACCCAGGCCCCAACATCGCCCCGCCTGTCGGTAGTGTAGTCCTCCATGGCATCCAAGAGGCACTCCAGCACACGGTCCAGTTCTGCCTGACTCATGGCACCGGCGCCTGATGACACAGAGTTAGGGTTACTAGCACGGTCTAGCAGTAGCAGGGTTAGCTCTAGCGGCTACCAGGGTAGCAGACTCGGACATTTCTGGGGTCTAAGGAGTCGGAAACTGGCGGTATGCAAAAGCTGGAGTCGGACTTGATCCATCCAGCTCCGTAACCCCAGTCGCTACTACAGTGGAGATGTTCGCCCTTCCATACTAGTATGGTTGTAATTCTTTCATGAACTAAACTCAGGCAGGAGTTCCCAACCGAGGTTGCGAGGTGACAATTCGAGGGCAGCGAAATCTTGAAGTAGATACATGAATTTGTTCACAAATTTGGTGTAAGCTTTTCATCAGCAGATGAGTTAACTACATATTTATATATTTTTTTTGGGCGGGGGGGATGATAGTGTGAGAGTATATTATAAGTTTTCTAAGGGTGCCAGACTGCCAGGCATAGCAAAAATTAGGAACCAGTAAACTAGAGGTTAGCTTCTAGCACTACAGTACCTATAATAAAGTTAGGGGTCCTCCTCTAGTTCAGGAATTTATGAAAGAATTACCAATATACTGAGCTGGAACTGTGCAACACTCCCAATTTACAGCCAAAAGCCACCGCCGTGCGATGCACGAAGCGAAGCCCATAGTAAAAGCACAATGAATATTAAAAAATAAATAATAAATACAAATTTCTCTACGCATAGAGTGAACCTAAATACTTTTAAAAAGACCTGATTTAGTAATGGCATGAAGTCGGTCAGTTAAGTATTTCAAGTCTTACAAGAGCCAGAAAAGAAGCCCCGAAAAATTACGAAGGCTTACCATGGAAGCCCTTCTTGAGTACAATGGCGAGGAGGCTGGCGATGGCATCCCGGCGGGTGCTGGCCCAGGAGAGCCGCTCCGGAGACACGCGACACACAGCCATGAGGCCGCTCAGTATGGCGTCTCCGTGGGGGGCCAGCACCGTCACAGGTAGTCCTCCTGCATACAGAAACACGTGATGAGTATATAAGTACCGAGCCTTATTGCTGGTTCACACAACAGTCTTTTGTTCACGGCACGTAGTACAATATGTTCAATTTTTTTTTGCAAAGATCTGGTAAAACGTCAGCCGTCACATCGTTAAGTTTTCAGTCAGTATCACCAGCGAAGTTGAGAATATCTGTTGACATTTGAAGAGCATCACACCTCAGAAAGCGGCGCAGTGCTTTTTAGCTTGACATGAACATGACAATTCATTCGGACGACCGTAGGGTAAAATCCTTTCGTATGAAGCCGTCTCGCTGCGGCGCGCAGTCACCAATTGAGTTGCATTTTGTAACCAAGGAGAACGCCAACAGTGAATCACTTCCGTAGTGCTCACAAATCAGTAAGTTAAGGAAGCCCATTACTGAGCTGCAACGCAGGGAGCTGTCGCGAAAATTCGCGAACATGAGCTAGCATTCCGAACGCTGGAGGGGAGAGGGTGAAAGGGGGAGGGGCGCTAACCATTCCTCATATTCGGTAAGCTTTGTAAGCCAAGGCCCCAAAGAATTCGATATTATAAGAGCAACTTTTTTTACACAGTAGCCAGCAGTAAGGCTAGACTGCTTATGCGCAGTGCAATGATAAAATAGTTCCATGTTGTGAAGATATCCGGTATCATGAAATGTCTCAAAAACAGCTAGTGGCAAGTGCACCACAGCTCGAGACTCAGAGGTCGTATCATATCTCAGCCACGGCGCTACGGAACCTATAAAACTTAGCCTCCTTATCCACAGCGTTTGCCGCGAATCTAAAAGAAAAACAGAGAAGAGAGCTGAGCAACACGATAAGAAAAGCTGCAGCCAATGCATGGTAATACAAAACATGGAAGAAGCGGAGTCATATAAAAAAAGAAAACATTTTTTGGGGGGAGGGGATTATGCTGCCCCAATTTAATTTCTTCCTTCCTATCAATAAAACTAAAGAAAGAAATTGCTCACCCAGAGCGGCAGCCCAGCCCTGTGCAGGACCTTCTCTCTCACTGGCCAGCAGCTCCAGATACTTTTCGATTGTGGCCTTCGATAGCACTGGACTGTCGGCATCTTTGCAGGCTTCTTTTGACTCGAGGGACACGCAGCCATCTTCTCCTTCCACACGGTACCTCAGCCACAGCGCTGCGATGGCCTTCACAGCGGATAGACGAACTTCCTCCTCCTCATACACTACAGACTGCTCCAGCAGCGTGCGCCATTCATCTGTATATCGAAACGGAGGTCATTTAGTAAATTGATAACAGGTAACGGGTTTGATACTTTAAAAACCAATGCTTTTCACAAACATAGCGCGGTTAGGCAAGAAGCTCTAAGACAGGACATTATAGAGGAACAGCTGCAGCTAGAATACTGCAGACTAACAGTCGAATGCGTTCAACACTTCCGAAATAACATACGGTGTTGATGTCACCTTACTTGTACAAAGCAGCCATGTACTCCTCAGTTATTTGTAGCATGAGAACGTACATGTGAATTTCCCAGTTGTGGTATGCAGTCACAAGGTAAAGCTTAAGTCAACTTGACCGCACCCTCCACTGGGAAACCCACACGCACTGGTTCGTGCTGCAGATATAGGCCAACTGGTCCCAGAGGAGTAAGTACGACTGCAGTCAACCACAGGTCGTTGAGAATTAAGGCGCCATCGATGGAAGGTTCAACGACCAGCGCCCCATACCCTCCCCATTTTTGGAGAAGGTCAGTGCCCCACGGTAGCCGTGCATACCCAGCAACTGCAGACTCGGCGCAGGAAGTGCCACAAACCTCCCGTACCTGACTTGGTCCTCGATCCAGCAAGCATCAGTGCTATCAGTTCAGCACGCAAGGCTGCAGCTTATGTAGTCAAGTCGACTTTAATAAGGTAGGCACGGAAGATGTCTTGCAGGCGTGCTAGGGCTACCGAGCTTAAATACATATCATGAGTGAGCGGCCCATTCTCGCTTTCAGTCGTTCGTGCGAATGCATGTATGGCCTCTGCATTAGACGTTTCAAGCTGGCAACGTGTGACAGCTGAGGTTAGAAACTGACCAGCCGTGCTGCAGGAGACAGCCAGTTCAGACGTGGCGCAGTGAGAGATGAGGTCAGCCAGAGCAGCCCGCATGTAGCAGCCGCCCACCCCCTGCAGCAGACGGCGGGATTGCAGGGTGGGCACCAGCTCGCTGATGCTCTCTACGCTCTCTTGGCCTGTGGGTGTAATGCACGCCATTATAGGTCGGAAGTGGTAGCAGTTTACCAATGATACATGGTGGTTAAGAATTCCTTTTCCAATTAGCACCGAAAACCCAATATAACGAATGAATGAGAATTAGGCAGAACATGTCACGAAAAAACATGCCTGGCAACATTACGTTGCAGTCATAAGGTAAACAAAACAGGTCGATGGATGCACGGGTAGTAACACAGGCACCATCAGTTTAAAAACTAGTCACATTAATAACAATACGATTAGAACGGCTACTGAAGACAATAAAGGAGTGTGCTCCTGTAGTCTTTTCTGCCTGTACTGTTGTGCTAATAACGCACGTCCGTATATTTAGTGAGTAGCTACCTTGGGTTAACTCTTCCGTACCCCCTACCCAAAATCTTCAGGAAGACCGCACAGGTTGCAGCAGAGGCCAAGCCCTTCATGCTGATGCCTATTTGGTGTCAAACTCGTAAATTCAGATGGTGTTTTTTCCCCTAAATCTATGGTGGCGTGGATTTTTTTTACCAGGATCTGTGTTTAGCCATGCGGGGCTGCAGGCAGTGAACCCTAAATTAAGACTGTGAGACCTTGTTATAATGGCCCTTTTGTGGTATGAATTCTAATTGGACAAAAAACTCTTGAAGAAAAGTAACACAGCCTGGGTTCAACTAGAATCAAGTTGCTGTGAGAGATTTATTTCTAAAGACTACAGTCGTTAGCAGAGCTGCGGGCGGCAAGGGGTTGCTCCGGCTACCAGTTGGAACTACCCAGTGTTTTGAAGCTGAGGCGTGGAGTTGTGATAATAAAATAATTCAGAGATGGCTGTATATGACGCGATTATTATTATATTGAGAAGTTTAGGTCTCCGTCTCCACAGCAACGGCGATCTAACAGAGGAAGAAGCAAGGGACACATAGTGTGAGCTATCTGTGCACCTTGGGTACGTGCTCCCACAAGGGTGTGTCCTAGTTGCCGCATGGGAACAGCAAGTCGGGAAAGAAGAGTAAGAACAGATTGAAGAAAGGTCAGTAGGAGTAAAAGATGGGAAGGAAGCAAAATGGGCACGAAAGACAGACGTCCCGAAGGCCTAGCTAATAGCTCAGGTAACCTACACAAACCCCCTGGGGGCGCTACTCCCCATAACATGAGATGGGCGAACCTAACTAACCTAACCCTGTACATGACACGAACACGAAATGTAGCGTCGGAATTAGGAATAAAATTAGTAAGCTCAAGCCTAGGACCTCAAAACCCAAGGTCCTTCAACTAACCAAAGTGTAGAATATTTTTGATGCATGCATAACGCATTGTATAGTAAAAGTTGCCAGCTGTGGAATTTGAAACACCTGTGATCACCGTGAAAGATTTCGCCCAGTCAGTTCAACACCATTGCGTATTTCTCTTTTGAAGAGAAAGACGATCGTGAAGGGCCTCCCACATAAAGGCAATCGCCTGAAGCTTCTTTCTACCTATATTCGCTCGATCTGACTAAATCGACTGCTGTGTACATAACCGTGGTGCAGGGTTGTTTGAAGCTTAAGAGTCAGCTTAAACACAGCCCAGACTGTACATACGGTACAATCATACGCTCAATTTATGTATGGACGTTCAGCTTTCACTCTGATTACACAGCCGGTAGCTAAGACACCCTTGCAAAGAACAGAGGTAGAGCGACGGACTAACTGAACGTCTGCTTATAAGTTGAGCGTGCGACAGCATTATGGAGGACCCGGCTTTATGACAAGGAGGTTTGACAGAAAGGAGGGAGCCAGGAGCTTCGTCCGTGAAGCTCAAATTTACGGTGTGGCTGCTGCCAGTCGCCGTATGCACCAATCGCATATTAGTACATCAGTTTGTTTCTCCCGCGTCACATCCACCAATGAGATTAATGTGGGTTTGTTGACTCTGTTCGTTACAGTCGCTGGGTGCCAGAGGCACTCACTTTCATGAACGCGTAACAGCCACACCGGAATGGTTGGAACGCTCGCAGGGCAAACCTAAAGCGGCAGAGTAGACCGGCAACCCAGAGCATTTTGGTCAAACGAACAAGATACCAATATCTAAGGAGAGTAGCCTTCGGAAGAGGCTCACCATGAGCAGATATGAACGTCTGGCTTGGTATCTCTGCTGCGTGTGGTCCCTGGGTAACCCCCAAAAGTAAAAAAAAATGCATTGGATCAAACATCATTGGCACCAAATGAAACATTGCGGATTGGAACATGTGTATTGCGATAAATATGAAATAAATACCAGACAAAATTCATGCTGTCTTACGCCCCCCAGACCTCCAAAAATGGATAAAAAATTGGGGCCAGATTAAACATTGGTGATATCACATCGAGCCAAATCAGATTAATCAGGTGCATTCCACTGATTACAGAAAACCCTATCCCAGACAAAATGTCTGCTGTTAAAGGCTCCCCAGACACCACCAAAAATGGACCCTTGCTGCCACTTCAGCAGATATAGATAGGACAATGTTAACATTGACATGACTACATAGATGTAACTTTTTGAGTGTGACTAAATGTCAGCTTCAAAGTCACTGTCATCACTCCATGACAGCTCTGAAAGGGAATCCTCAGCAGCAAGTATTACCGTGACATCAGTGTCTTGCTCGGACCATCGCGATTCCTTTGGTGCCGGCTAGGTGAAAAGCAATGAGGTTGTCTGCCTCCTCATGGACCCCTTGGAGATGGTCTGATTGCTCGATAATCATCTTTGATACTTTGTAGTCGAACTTAAGACCAGCACAGTTGCCTCCATGAGACGGAACCAACGTTTTGCTCCCGATGATGGGACCATAATGGCTCTCTCGCCATTCTTTCAGTAAATACCCAGCAAGCTGATCATTGAATTTCCTAATTAGCACCAGCTTCACGTAACTTTGCCTTGGAGATTGATCTGGGCCTGCTATTACGAATGGGCGATTCTGAGCTCCACGCAGCAGCCTCTCGCTTAATATCAGTGACATCGGATGGTAGGTGTCGAATAAGGCTAGGATTTCTTCTCCTCGGCTCCCACAAACTGAAGTCAGGAGTGATCATTATTATTATTAAAACTTCACGCTTGAGCTCCCACGAACAGGTAATACAGCCCAAATGAAGCATTTGCAGCACCGGGAAGCCCAAAACGCTGCTAAAGGAAATCCAGCAAAAAACCATTAACAGCCGACTTAAAAGCCTGCAGGCCAACACGACCAAAAGCCAATGCAGGCAACAAATTCCAAACTTTAGCCG